>JAOTQJ010143120.1:0-36353 GCA_025642045.1 Solanum sejunctum
GGGGCCACGTTGTCTAAAGTATGAGACATGACCACACTTTAATTTATATAGTCTACAAAGCCTCTAGATAAGGAAAAATATCTGATAAGGGTCGGGATAGGTACTGCCTCGACTAGCTATATAATAAAAAAATATAAGCACTGGACGTACAAAGTTCCGAAGCAACTTGGAGATTGGTAACAACAGCTAGATATCCTGTACTCCTAATGGGAAGAGCTACTAGCACCTGTACCTACAACATGAGATGTAGGTCTCCCGTAAGGGACATCAGTAGGAGATAATGTACTAAAGATGTAAGGTAGGAAATACTGTATATAAAGCATCAACTCAAATGAAACTATGCATTGGTGTAAGATAAAAGACCACCTTTAGTTGTATTGTGGGATCATGTGCTCTATGTTCTTTTTATTACTTTACCTTTACTGTATAATTTGTGTACAATATGTAATACAAATGACCAGCTGATCAGTGGTAAATCTATATGGGGATCGGCCTTGGCTAGGCTTTTTCTTTAAACCCTTTGGCTACCCCCCATGATAGGATCGACCTTGGCTAGGTGATTCTTCCACCCCTCGGGTTACCGCCCATCAATAAGCAATATACTTTACCTTTCAATTACCTTTAAGATGATTCTTTTGGTGGTCACAATATTGGAGATGTAGGGCTGTAGATGTAGCATGTGATGTGTAGATAATCATACAAGACAATATGACAATAAAAAGAGTATGGTACACAAATAATGAAATGCGTATGAGATGAAACAACTCGTGAACTTTATTTAGCAACAAGAACCCATGTAACTTGGTATCCACGTATGTATGCAGATTTGAAGGTGACTATGTATGGGAGCATATGAACATCTGAAAGAGTGGAGACATAGTTAATAGTTGTGTCGGAGTTGGTAAGTGCATTTATATGCCAAGGAAGAATCTAGTTTCATGCCAAGTAATACGGAATCGAGTAGCCTTACATACCTCATTATACAAGCTCGTTATTACATTGAAGTAACTTTCTTTTCTCTCAAGTTGTGATCTATATCAGTGTGGGTAATAAAACAAGCATTAGTAACTATTAAACATGTCTTGGCAGTCCAATCTAATTTAAAAATAAACTACGGGCAGCAACCTGTAAGCATCGACCCAACGACCTTATTTCATCCTTTCCACTCCTAAGCATATGTGTCTACTATCCATTATATATATATATATGGTGTACACAGCCTAGTTTAGGTTCGTAACATGCTGGAAATAGTCCACAATTTACAGTATACACCAACTTCTCACGAAATGCATCACGTAGCACAACATTACGCCATTTCTTTATATCTTGACGTCAATAAGTCAAAACTATTCAGACTTTAACCAAATTGTCCTCAACACATCTATGCATAAAAAAACCTTAAAATAGTCCCAAAATAGTACCAAAATAGTCATGAAGTACATGAGGCAATAGCCTTCCATCCATCAGCCCATAAGTTCCAATCAAAATCACACTTAAGATAGCATAATAAAACTCGTTTTTAAGTGAAACAACCAGGGTAGTAACCTTAGATTAATATCTATAACTTCAACCATATTAATAACATCAACTTATGTTCATAATCCAGCCTATAAACCATAGAGAAGTCACTAAAAGAAAGGCAAGTCTGCAACAACTTTCTAAACACATCCTATTTGACCTTTGTTAACAAGCATAACTAGCATATATTTCGTGTTTTTCATGGAAAAAGTATACCAAATACATGGATATTTTCACTTACCTTATCCTTCAAGATTGAAATTCCCTTCGAGAACCCTAGATAGTTTTATTTGCTGTGTTGTGAATTGAAGTAAAGAGTAAAAGCAAGTGTTTAGGAAAGCTGAAAATTATTCCAAAGTGAAATGAATTAAGGGACTATTTTTGAGCCCTTTTAAAGGTACTATTTAGCCGACTTTCTCTTTCAATTTTGATTATATATTAACACATATTAATAAGCTAGTGATACAGTAGCTTGGTCCTCATACTTGGGCCTAAATGGGTCTCAAAATTGATAGGCCTTTGCTGCCCATTTTTCCCCTTTCTCTTTAGTTAGTTGGGCCTAAATTATCAAATGGATTTTAATGGGATTGGGACCTTTTTCTATCCTTATTGGACTGAAATATAGTCTTTTTATGATGCTAAGACATGGGATAAAGTTACACCCTTAACACGAACTTTATCCATAATCAGACTTAGACAGAATCGACGTCGGGCCTGATCTCCATCTAGCTAGCAAGTTTAAGCTAAGCAGGTAGGTGACTCACCTGCTAGTTTCCTAAGTTCTGCAAGCACCTCAATTCTCTCACTTTCCTAGGGCCATGATCCCCTCAATTTGACACAAAACTTGTATACACTCGAACCTCTTAAGCGTGAGACGCACATATCGCCCTCTAACATGAGATTCAACCACTTTTGAAAATGGGCCCTAATTTGACCAAACCATATCATATTTCATTTTCATAAAACTAGTATATGTAATATATGGGGTGTTACACTTAGTACATTCAAATGTACTAACGCACACTCTATGCCTGCATGATGTCACCATGTACGAACTGGTGCCCAAGTTGATCATCTTCCTCCTCCACGTAGCTAGTATCATGCTACTCAAGCTATTTGGTGAGTCTTCCACTTTGGGAACCTTAGTCTATGTTCTCTTACTATTTATTGATACACTCTTTCTTATGGTATATTTGACTATGAGGGTTATTCCAGTTGCTTTATCTTGGCCCCCGCTCTTATCTATATATTAGCGGTTATTGTTGGACATGTTATGTATTTAAGATATGATATTGGCTCTTGCCTTTTGATTATGATTTTATACAAGCTTTTTCCTTATACCCATTGCCCCTATACTTACTCTTTTATGTTATTTATTTACTTTCACGACCAATGATATGTAATTACAAGTTAAGAGGATTGTTTGGGGTTCCTTAGGGTTTTCCTATTCACCGTGTCATGTATAAGCCCTAGGCTTGGGTCATGACAAACTTGGTATCAGAGCACTAGGTTGATAGATCCTCAGAGTCTAACACACCGCATTGATTAGAGTCCTATTCACGGTTGTGAAGTGCGCCATGACTATGAATAGGTGGCTATGAGTCATTTTAGAAAATGTTTCCTTTCTTCATGTTCTACATAGTGCTATAGAGTTATAGTGAGTTTTTTCCCTAATGATAGTTCTTTACTATGATAGGTCATGCCAAATACTAGAGTAGATGGGCCCAAACTTTTGAGAAGAAACCTACCAATGGTGAGCTTTGGGATGCTCTCATTATACTTACCCAAGTGGTGGCCAACCAAGTCAACCAAGGGGCCCAAGCCACTCATGCTACTACACCAGAGCTAGAGTAGGAGACTTTATGAGCATGAATCCTCTACTGTTCTATGGCTCAAAGGTGGATTAAGATCCACAAGAGTTCATTGCTAAGGCTAACAAAATCTTGAATATCATAGGTGTTGCCCAAATGAAAAGGTGGAGTTGGTGGCATACCAACTTAAAGGGGTAGACTAAATATGGTATAATCAATAGAAGGGTGAGAAGGGAATTAGTAATGTGATGCTTTAGGAGGAGTTCAAATTGGCCTTCCCTAATTGGGTTTTCCCTACTGAGCTTAAGGAAGCAAAAAAGGTGCTATGAGTGTGAGGGAGTATGCCCTTAAGTTTAATAAACTTTCAAAGTATGCTCCTCATTTAGTGACTAATCCTAGATTTAGGATGAATAAGTTCGTGATGGTGGTCTCTGACTTGGTGAGTGAAGAATGCCAGTCCACTATGCTAATTAGTGACATAGACTTATCTCAGTTGATGAGCTATGTTGAGCAAATGGAGGAGGAGAAATTGAGGAAGAGAAGGGGGTATCAGGCCAAGAGGGCCCAATTTGAGGGTAAATTCCAAAAGAGTGCTAAATTTTGTCAAGGCCAAGGGCCTTCTCATACTACTAATAGGGGGTTTACCAATGATTTCCCTAGGCCTCAAGGTGTTGGTGGGGTGGCTCCTATTAATGTGCACCCTAAATGTGGAAAAAGCCATGGAGGCCCATGTTTGAAAGGTTCTAATGCATGCTATGAATGTGGGGAGCTTGGTCACAAGAAGGTAGATTGTTCAAGCAACCGTGCCAAAGTTCGGGGTGCTAATGTGGTCCCATTGCAAATAGGTGGTCCTCAAGGTGGTACCCCATGGCACAATCGATTTTATGCTCTACATGGGAGGCAAGGGGTTGGTGAGGTCCCTATGTTGTTACCAATTTATTGAAAATCTTTGACCTTGATGTATATGCTTTGATTGATCTGGGTGCCACTCTTTCTTTTGTTACCTATTTTGTTGCTTAAAAGTTTCATGTTGTCCCCGAGTTGTTACATGAGTCATATGAAGTATCTACTTTTATTAGTGCCTCTATTGTTGCTATAAAAGTTTATAGGAGTTGTCCTATTTACATTTTGCATAAGTTGTTGCCTTGTAATCTTGTTAAATTAGACATGGTTGATTTTGATGTCATTCTTGGGATGGATTGGTTGCATGCCTACTATGCTTCTTTTGATTTTAGAACCCGTAGGGTCAAGTTTCAATTTCCAAATGAACCCATCCTTGAGTGGGAGAGTCAAGATGTGGTGTTCAAGGGTAGATTCATTTCATGCATTAAAGCCCATAAGTTGATCTGTAAGAGGTGTCTTTACCATCTTATAAGGGTTAAAGATGTGGAATCCAAAGTCCCTACCATTATGGATGAGTTTCTTGATGTTTCCCCAAATGAACTTTCTAGTGTCCCTCCCAAAAGGGAGATAGATCTCCTTCCTAATATGCAACCTATCTCCATTCCTCCTTACTATATGGCCCCGACGGAGTTGAAGGAGTTGAATGAGCAATTGAAAGATTTTTGGGGAACGGAATTTATTAGACCTAGTCAATCTTCTTGGGATGCTCCAGTGTTATTTGTGAAAAAGAAGGATGGGTTACTTAGAATTTGTATTGATTATCAGCAACTCAATAATGTCACCATCAAGAATAGATATCCTCTTCTAAGGATTGATGACTTGTTTGACAAATTGCAAGCGGTTAGCTTTTCTCTAAGATTGATCTTTGATCCATGTATCATCAAGTTAGGGTGTGGGAGTGTGATATTCCCAAGATAGCCTTCCAAACAAGATTTGGCATTATGAGTTTGTTGTCATGTCATTTGGGTTGACTAATACGCTGACCATCTTCATAGACCTAATGAATAGGGTCTTCAAACCTTACCTTGATTCCTTTGTTGAGGTCTTTATTGATGATATTTTGATCTATTTACATTGTAGGGAGGAGCATATGGGTTATTTGAGGATTGTGTTGCAAAGGTTAAGGTAGGAGAGATTATATGCTAAATATGACAAGTGTGAATTTCGATTGAATGAGGTTGCATTCTTCGGTCATGTGGTATTGGGGGATGATATAAAAGTGGATCCTAAGAAACTTGATGTGATTAGGAATTGGCCTAGACCATTGACCCCGTCGGATATCAGGAGCTTCTTGGTCCTTGCAGGTTACTATAGAAGGTTTGTGGATGGGTTCTCCTCCATTGCTTCCTTTATCACCAAATTGACTCAAAAAAAGGTTAAGTTTGTGTAGACCGACGAATGTGAGAGAAGCTTTAAAACATTAAAGGATACACTTATGTCCACTCATATATTGTCACTTCGAATGGGCTTGATGGTTTTATTGTGTATTATGATGCATATAGTGTTGGTTTGGGTTGCATGCTAATGCAAAATGGTAAGGTCATAGCCAAAGCTTCGAGGATACTCAAAATGCATGAAAAGAACTACCCTACCCATGATCTTGAATTGGCTGCCATGGTGTTTGCATTAAAGATTTGGCGTCATTACTTATATGTGGTGCATATTGATGTCTTCACCGATCATAAAAGGCTCCAATATATCTTCACTCACAAAGATCTCAACTTGAGACAAAGAAGGTGGCTAGAAATTCTCAAAGAGTATGACATGAGTGTGTATTATCATCCGGGTAAGGCAAAGGTTATGGCGGATGCTTTGAGTCGTGTGTCCATAGGGTAGCCTAGATCATGTTGATGGTCGTGATAGGGAAATGGCTAGGTAAGTGCACATATTGTCTAGGTTGGGGGTTAGGTTAGATGGACTTGATGATGGTGTTGTTCTTATTGATGGTTCCAAATCTTCTTTGGTTGATAAGGTGATAGAAAAACAAGATCTTGATTCCTCCTTGCTTGAATTGAAAGCCTTGGTTAAAGAGTGTAAAGTAGAGGTTTTCTCCCAAGTGGGAGATGGTGCCCTTAGGTACCAGGGTAGGTTGTGTGTGCCTTGTATTAGGGAGAAGATTCTTGATGAGGCCCATATTTCTTCTTATTCTATCCACCCTGGTTCCACCAAAATGTATAGAGACTTGAGAGATGTGTATTGGTGGGGAGGCATGAAGAGGGACATTGCCAAATTCGTTTCCAGTTGCCATATTTGTCAACAAGTCAAAACCGAATATCAAAGGCCGAGTGGCCTAACCCAAGACATAGGATTCCTTCTTGGAAGTGGGAGTTGATTAATATAGATTTTGTGGTTGGATTGCCCAAGACTAGGAAAGTTTTTGATTCTATTTGGGTGGTGGTTGATAAATGACGAAATAGGCTCACTTTCTACCGGTTAAGACCACATATAGGGCTAAAGAGTATGCAAGGTTGGATATAAATGAGATAGTTAGGTTGCATGGGGTTTTATTATACATCATATTATATCATGGTTCATAATTCACTTCACACATTTCAAGGTCTTTCCAAAGGGGTCTTGATACAAAAGTTCACCTTAGTACAACCTTCCACTGTCAAATGGATGGCCAAGCCGAAATAACAATTCAAACCATTGAAGATATGCTTACAACATGTGTATTGGAGTTGAGGGGTAGTTGGGATGACCATCTCCCTTTGATTGAGTTTAGCTACAACAATAGCTATCACTCTAGCATCGGTATGGCTACTTTCGAGGCTCTTTATGGGAGGCATTACAGATCACTAGTTGCTTGGTTGAGGTTGGAGAGATGGCTTTATTGGGAATGGATCTGGTTATGGAGGCTCTTGAAAAGGTTAGGATGATTAGGGAAAGGTTGAGGACAACCCAAAGTCGTCAAAAATCTTATGCCGATATGAGAAGAAGAGACCTTGAATTCAAAGTGGGTGATTGAGTTTATTTGAAGGTTTCTCCAATGGAAGGTGTGGTCCATTTTGGTAAAAGAGGAAGTTTAGTCGAAGGTATGTTGGTCCTTTTGAGGTCACAAAGAGGGTTGGCAAGATAGCTTACGAGTTGAAGTTACCTAGTGAAATGAATTTGGTTCATCCTGTGTTCTATGTCTCAATGTTGATAAAATGTGTTGGTGATCCTAATGCTATTGTGCCTCTTGATATTATAGGTGTTGTCAAGGATAAATTGACTTATGAGGAGGTCATGTTTCAAATTTTAAATAGGCAAGTGAAGACATTGAGGAACAAGGAGGTGGCCTCCGTTAAGGTCCTTTGGAGGAACCAACAAATTGAAAGTGCTACTTGGGAGGCCGAAACGGACATGCAAATGGGGTATACTTATATTTTCCTATCCACTCAAGCCTAAGGTACTAATTTGAAGTCCCCTATGTGATTTGAAGTCTTATGTTTCAGCCTCTATGTCATTCATATGTATTTATGTTTAAGTTGGCAAGTTATGATGATTTTACACTTATGTTGAAATTTTGAAAATTGTGTTTTAAATGTGATGCTGCATTCTTGTTGGGGTTAGTTTGTTTATGATCATTCTTGTCTTGTACATCTCTTTTACATTCGAGGAAGAATGTTCCCAAGGGGGAGATATTGAAATGACCCCCAAAAGTGCCCGAAAATGTGACTCGAAATGCTCAAAATTTAAAATTCCATATATCTCAATTCCATTTGCTATTTCAAAAATCTGACATCATATTCTTGTTTAGGGGGTCAAAATTAGGTGAAAAAGGGTCTAACCCTGATTTAAGAGCTAAGATTAGCAATTATAAAATTTCAAAGTGCGATTTCCAGTGGGGTTTTCGCGTTGCCTCCGCGATGCGCCCTGTACATTTTAGGGATTATTTTTTTAAGTTCAATCCAAGACTTCTAAGTGTTGGCCTAAGTGTTCAAAAATGTATTTTTACCTATACTTAGCCAAATTTCACCCTCATACTACCTAAAATATTTTCCAATACTAACTCAAACAATTAGGTACATTCTTACTTGCCAAACTCAAGTCCCAAACCCTTATCATAAGCTAAGATTCTCTTTGAAGGTTCTTCTTCAAGCTTCAAGTCTCCATCTCCAATCTTCTCCAAGTTCATTTCCAAGCTAAGGTATGTGGGTTTCTTTCATGGGTTCCTTTTACTCATGATATCCAAGCCTCCTTTTACTCATATTGCATGATTTAAAGTTGATTTACAAATGGGTCTTGATTCTTATGAAATTCACTGCACACTTTGTTAAAGCTATGTAAAGTTTGGACTGTTTTTGCTTTGTTTTGAGCTATAAATCTCTGATCTATTGTGATATTTGATGAGGGGTTTTGATGTATATTGCTTGAGGGTATTGCAAGGTATTTTTTTATGGTTTTATAATAGATTTTCTTGCATGATTTCATCTCTATATTTCATGGTTTTGTACTAAAATTACACACCCTCTAAGTGTTCGATAAAATATTTTGATATGGTTTGTTGAGGAGTTGAAGGTACAAAGCATGAGATATGATATGGATGACTATATGATGATGAAATGAGCTTATGTATATGATATACTCTATATAAATGTTGCATTAGACCATACCCGATCTGGGGGGATAAGAGCCCGAGTAACCAAGGTGGTGGTTTGTACTCATCAACCATGTGAGGGGTTTGTACTTTGCCACCGTGTTGATAGGCTATGATTATTATCAACCATATGAGGGGTTTATACCACACAACCACCAAGGGGTTTGTACCTTGAATAGCTAGGTTGGTCTCTTCTATACATATGATATCCTATAAAAGTATGAGTTACTTAAGCATGATTTACTTATACATTGTTCATACATGCTGCATTGTTATATTATGCCTACTGTTTACTATTATGCATTTTGATTATGATGGCTATCTATTGTTGCATTGCATCCTACATACTTAGTACATTTAAACGTACTAACGCATACTCTATGCCTACATGATGTCACTATGTAGGAACCGGTGCCTAAGTAGATCTTCCTCCACCTTCATATGGGTAGTTGATGCTATATAAGCTAGTTGGTGAGTCCTCCACTTTGGGGACCTTAGTCTATGTTCTCTTGTTATGTCTTGAGACACTCTTTCTTATGCTCTATTTGACTATAAGTGTGAGCCCAGTTACTTTGTCTTGGCCTCCACTCTTATCTATGTATTAGAGGTGTTTGTTGGACATGTTGTGTATCTATGATATGATCTTGACTATTGCCTCTTGACTATGATGTTACGCAAGCTTTCTCCTTAGTCCCATTGCTCCTATACTTACTCTTTTATGTTGTTTATTTACTTTCGCGACCAATGATGTATAATAATAAGTTAAGAGGATTATTTGGGGTTCCTTCAGGTTTCCATTTGTCGTTTCACATCTAGACCCTAGGCTTGGGTCGTGATACATGTCCAACAAATACCTCTACTACATAGATAAAAGTGGGAGCCAAGACAAAGCAACTAGGATCACCCTCATAGTCAAAATAGAACATAAAGAAGAATGTCTCATTACATAATAAGAACAACATAGACTAAGGTCCCCAAAGTGGAGGACTCACCAACTAGCTTGAGTAATACCGACCTAGACACGTGGAAGAGGAGAAGATCAACTTGGACTTTGGGTCCTACACGGCAATATCATGTAGGCAAGAGTATGCGTTAGTACGTTTGAATATACTAAGTAAGTGGGATGCAATGAAACAAGAGATAGACATCATAATCAAAATGCATAACAATAGGCAATAGGCATAATATAACAATATGACATGTATGATCAATGCTTAAGTAAAACATGCTTAAGTAATTAATGATCACATAGGATATCATATAAGTAGAAGAGACCAAGCTAGATTTCTAAAGTACAAACCCCTTGGTAGGTTGATGATGATCTTATCCATCACCTTGGTGTATGAAGTACAAACCCCTCGCTAGCTTAGTGGCAATCTCACCTACCACCCTAGTGTGTGAGGTACAAACCCCTCAACTAGGTTACCCGACATCTTAGTCCCCCCATATTAAGCATGGTATAGTATAACACTTTATATAAAATGTCACATGTACGTAAGCTCTTTTCATCATCGTATAGTCAATCATATCATGTCTCAAGCTTTGGACCTTTAATTCCTCAAGAAACCATTGCCAAACACTTGGTTGGTGTAAAATGCTAGTATAAAACCCTGAAATATAGAGATGAAATCATGCAAGAAAACTTATTATAAAACTATCAATCAATACCATTGCAATACCTCAAGCAATATTCATCAAAACTTCTCATCAAATCTTACAATAGATCTAAGATTTATAGCTCAAAACACTTAGTGGGTGTAAAATAGTAGTATAAAACCATGAAATATAGAGATGAAATCATGCAAGAAAACTCATTATGAAACCATCAATCAACACCATTGCAATACCTCAAGCAATATTCATCAAAACGCCTCACCAAATCCTACAATAGATCCAAGATTTATAGATCAAAATATAGCAAAACAGTCACAACTTTACATAGCTTCAACATAGTTCATAGACATGTTCATATTAGTAAACCCATGTGTAAACTCAACTTTAAATCATGCAAAGTTAGAAAAAAGGGGATTAGGTCACAATTGATGGAAAGACCCAATCATTGAAACCCACATACCTTAGCATTGGAGAAACTCTTGCTGAAGATTGAAACGGGAGACTTGAAGCTTAAAGGAAATCCTTACATCCGGAAGAGGTTTTGACACTTGAATTTAGGAGTGAAAAATATGGCTAAGTGTTTGAGTGAGTATTGTAAAAATGTTTAAAAGTCTTGGACCGACTTAAAAAAATAGACTAAAAAATACACTATGGCGCATCACGGAAATAACATGCTTTTCTCATTGGAATTTGACATTTGGGAATTTTTAATTTTTACACGGTTGCTCTAAAATTGGGGTTAGACCCTTTTTTCCCTAATTTTGATCCCTTGAATAAGAAAATAAAGTTGACGTTTCAATATCACACACGAATTTTGAGATATATAGAAATTACAATTCCTCACACTTTTAAGACATATTTTTGGGCACTTTTTGGGGCGGTTTCATCTTCACAGCTAGATTTCACTTGTGAAAGTTTGCTTCTAGTGAATCTTTTATTCCAAGGACAAGACCCATCTTCTATCTACCTATGTTATGTTATGATTATATTATGTCTTTTACTTTGAGGGTGAGTTTGTGACATGTCTTTGCCCCCGTCGTATCTATGACTTTGTTGGATTGTTAGACATCATGAAACTCTATGTATGAGCTTGTATGGTTAATGCTTGTAGAGATTATAATCATGTAATGTCATGTGTTATGTTGATGATATGATGTGATGATTAGATGATGAAGTTCCTATGTCCCTACTCCCATAGCATGAGTCATATGATCCTGCCCCTTAGAATTTGTTTATTGATATTGAGTATGTGAAGGGAAAGTCCTATGTTCCTTATCCCTATAGCTTGTATCAGCTGGTAAAAATTACCAAACTGCCCCTTGGGAAGAGATGTATGCATAATATGTCTTCTCATACTTCGATGGCAAAATCCAGGGTTAAATATGCAATCACCATGAATAATTGAGTGAGAGAGTGATCTTGGTTGATTTTTTTAGCAATCGGATCAAAAGATAATTTTTCTATGTGAAAATGATTTCCAAAATAAGTGCGCGATAGGTGTGTGACACGCACCTGAAGTTTACTTACTCTTAGATTTGTTTCAAATACTTTCTACGAGATTAAAAAACTCAATCGGAGAATTTTCAACAAAAAACCCCAAAATTGCATCATGTCCGTGTCGCAGACCTAGTTGCTTGAGGCAAACGTTTTTTCAATTTTTCATGAGGGGCATTCTCAAGCTTTCTGAACCCCGTCCTAAACTTAAAACACGATCTAAATGGGTCCTTTTGAGTGTAATCCAATTCCTAAGCCTTTCTAAGTTCTTGAAAAAAAGACTAGGGCTAAAGAGAAGAGAAGAGGAGCATAAATTCAAGAAGTTTGAGGAGAGTTCTTCAAGGATTGATTGTCAACAGTGTCATACCAGGTATGTAAGGCTAAATTAAATCACAAAATTGTTCTTCCATGTGCCCCATTAATAGTAATGGATGGGTTGATAGTCCTATGAGTCTACATATATGATTCATGAATATTTTCTTAAAAATTATATATATATTACATGTATTTTCATATGATGATGATCATCATAAACTCGATTTCCTAAATTAAATAATTTACATGAGTTATTGTATAGCCCTATATGTTATCTTGTCAAAGCATGCATGGATGAACTTAGGGATGAAGTTTAGAGCATTGACTTGAGTATGTTTATTGTGATTGTGATATGAGTATGATTTTGAGTTAATAGACCTTGATGATCCCATGAGTATTCATAATTGAATTCTTGAGGCTTCATTGACTGGAGTTGAGTTATTGATGTTGAGACTGTGTTGAGTTAATTTCTTTCCTACTAACCTATTTTTTTAATATGATACTTGAGACTTGGATTGCCTATTATTATCTTTAGTCTTTTGCTGATTGATTAGTTCTTGAATGAATGAATGTGATAAGGCCAAGTGGTTCACCTTGGAGACTAGTAATAATCTCTGAGTGTGTTATGGCCCAAGCCTAGGGCCTAGAAGTGACACAATGAGTGGGGAACCCGAGGGGACCCCAAATAAGCCTCTTAGTATATCTTTCACACGTCATTGATTGTGGAAGAAAAATAAGTATTAACAAGATATAATTATAAAGAGAAGCGGGACTAAGGGAAGTCTTTGACATTCTTAAAAGCATAAAAGAGTCAAGCTCATAACATAAAAATACATCGTATCTAACAACACCTTTAACTTAGAATGGAGCGGGAGCCAAGACACTTCCTGGGCTCAGCCTCATGATAACAAGCATTAAACACAAAGAAGTCTCAATATAGCAAGAGTATCTTAGATATTGTCCTTGAAATTGAGGACTCACCAATGCTTTCTCTGAAGTACCAAACTAGCCACGTGGAGAAGGATGATCAAAAGGAGCTCTGGTCCCTACATGGTAATATCATGTAGTGATAGAGTATGTGTTAGTATGTTTGAATTTACTTAGTATATGGGGTGCAATAAGACAAAGACATAAGCCAATATATTCAAAATGTATAATCATAGTCAATGAATATATAATCTCAATATGGCATGCATGATCAATGCTTGAAATAAAACATGCTTGTTAATCATCAACTTGCATAATGTATCATACATATGTGGGAAGAGAACTCAACTGATATATACCAAGTAGCTACAACTTGGAATCCAAGGGCTAATACCTCCTCGGTTCAAGTAACCGACCATGACACCCCCTGGCGAAGTGTGTTTTACTTGCTAAGGCAAACAAAATATGATAACATGAACTAAATAGATCCACTAATATAGAAAGAGTTATAATCATAAGCCAATGGTGGCACATACTTTAGAGACTAAAGACTATATAAGGAACCTTTGAGTCGATCCCCCATCTTAAGCCTCAATCAGTGCTAAGTTGAATCCCACGAAATACTTAAAATAATCATACTTTAATAATGTCATGAGAGACTTGTAAGAGACATGATAACTTGCCATGAGTATCTCAAAAACATTCTTGACCTCTACTAGTGTGCCTAACTTGAACATTAGAGTAGATCATAATCATACATTAACCCTTGATTTAACATGAATGGCTCACAAGAGGTAAAAATCTTGATACTTGTAAAATAATAAATACTTTTCATGAATTCAATACATGCTTGAAAAACATTAATCATCATAAAGTCACTTCACTTGTAAATCATGTAATAGATCATCAATAACTTGAGAATTCTTGTCATGTCATTTTATTAAACACATGGTGGGTTCATAATACTTGTGCAAAATTATGCAATTCAAGAGTAAAACAAGATGAATAAACTTGATGCAAATCAACCCACCAATATTGTAGTAAACCCCTCATTTAGGGTGTCTTGAAATTCATCACAAAAGCTCACAATAGCTCATAGTTTCATAGCTCAAATCATGCATAGTCTCAATAGACAAAATAAATTCATGGTGTAAGCTTGAAATAGATATTTATGCATACTCAATCAAAACTTAATAACACCCTAACATAATTTATGATCATAATTCATAATAAGAGATACTCATAGGTAATAAAACTTGAAATCATGCAATTTTTATAAAAGAGAAGGTCGGGCTCCATGGGTGAAAGGACCCATGGATGAAGACCCACACACCTTAAACCTTGAATTTCTTAAAATGAACTTGAAGTAGACTTAGAGCTTGAAATGAGTCCTTGAGTTTCAAAATTGAGTTTGAAATGCTTAGATTTGAATAGGAGAATTGATAGAATCTTGGAGAGGTTTTAGAGAGGATTTTATGAGTTATAGAGTTGAAAAATGAGGAAGTATGGAAGATTTCACGTTTAAATGGGCATGGCGCTATGAACCCAATGCCCTTGGATGAAATGAAAAAATAAGGAAAACTTTACACTATTCCCCGCCCCAGGCGTATCACGGCCTAGCCTTGGATAGACACTGGATAATGAAAATTAATGAAAATTATTTTTTGGTATGGGTCTTCTAAAATCTAGATTATAATCACCTTCCACTCAATTTTGTCCCCTAATTAAGAATATGAAGTTGGATTTTTAAAATCATGCACGTATTTTTAGATATGTGAAAATTATGATTATGGGAATTTTAAAGCACTGAGGGGGTGTTTCAGAGTGCCAGCAACATCTAGAGTACCCTACTAGGGTGTGATAAACTTGGCATCAAAGCACAGAGTTCAAGTGTCTTAGGGAGTCTATGAAGCTGTGTCTAGTAGAGTCTTGTTTATGGGTGTGTTGTGCACCATACTTCATAAGTAGGTGTCTATAGGGCATTAGGAATGGTCATACTACTTTTATGATCTGATTCATATGGTAGAGCTAAAACTCTCTTCTACTGCATGCTCTATGCATTGCAGAGTTATGAACATGCCTCGAAGAAGAGCCATCAGAGGTAGAGGGCATCCTGCCATGAAGAATTTTAACCACCCGAGCCTCAAGAACATGAGGAGCCCATGGATACAGCTGTCCTTGTTGAGCAACCCCTATAGGTTAAGATTTCAAATGCTAGCCTTTTCCAGGATATCCAATCTTTAGCCCAGGCTATTACAGCACCTGCTATGAGTAAAGGAGTAGGTAGACAGGATGCATAGGATGAATCTAGAGTCCAAGAATTCTTGAGGATGAATCTGTCTGAGTTCATAGGGTCTGCATCTAATGAGGATCTTGAGAACTACATGGAGGAGCTTCAGAAGGTATTTAAGGTTATACATGTGGTTGATGTTGATACATTTGAGCTGATTATTTACTAACTCAAGGGTGTGGCTAGGCTATGGTTTGATCAATGAAAGTCAGATAAAGGAGAGGAAGCCCAATTGATGACTTAGCTAATGTCTGAGGAAGCCTTCATCAGGCTTTTCTTTCCAAGAGAATGGAGAGAGGCCAAGGTATGTGAGTTTTTGAATATGAAATAGGGCTCTATAATTGTGCAAGATTATGGGCTTAAGTTCACCCAGCTATCTCGCTATGCTTCAAATATGGTTGCCGACATGAGGGAGAGAATGGGGATGTATATTCATAGGCTGAACAAAGGGCCAAAGAAAGATAGAAGAGGATCTATGCTTGTGAGCCACATTGACATCGACAGGTTGATGACTTATGTACAACAAGCTAATGAGAGACACAATATGACAAGGAAGAGTTTAGAAATAAGAGGGCCAAGATATCTAACCATAAGGTTTGAAAGAGAGGGAATGGTAAAAAATTCCAGTTGGGGCCAACACCATCATTTGCTAGTGCACCTACACCCAGAAACAAGAATGATTAGAGATCTCAGAATTTCAAAGCCCAAGGATCTCAGTCACAAGCTAGTGTGGCTCAAGATTCACATGGTAAGCCAACATGTGGTATGTGTGGCAAATTACACTTGGGTAGATATAGTGAGGGCAGTGATGCATGTTTCAAGTGTGACTAAGTAGGTCACTATCAAAGAGAGTGTCCAAAGTGGGCTGACCAACCACAATCTTCTACACCATCCCGACTACCTAGTGGAACCCAGAAAGGTACTACATCAGGCGCAAGTGGAGCTACAAATCATTTATATGCCAAGGGTAGTATCCAAGATCGGGAGAACTCTCCAGATGTTGTGACAGGTATGATTTAAGTCTTTACTCTTGATTGTTATATTTTGATGGATCCTAGTACAACATTGTCATTTGTAACTCCTTATGTGGCCAGTAGATTTGATAGAACCCCTGAGAGTCTTCTTGAAACATTTGATATGTCCACTCTAGCAGGTGAGTGATGTGCTATCAGAATATAACACTTTTGAAACTTAAAACTTAGGATATTGTGTGTTCTCAATGCAATATTTGTTGATTTTATACATTTTTGTGTTTAGATTGTAGGATTACAGGTTGGCTATGGTTTGGGACAAAATTGTAGAAGTTGCTAGTTTTGGATTAATTACGAGATCCTCTATAAATCATAGAGCATTCTGCGAGTTGTAGAGAAGGTCTCATGACAAATTTCAGTGAGGAATGATTTTTGAAGATCAGCTCAATGAGACATGCATACGAGTCGTAGAACATTCTACGAGTCTTATAGATAGGTTTCTTTTTAAAGATTTTCAATGAAGGACAATTTGATGAAGTTAAAGTATATGAACATACAGTATGAGTTGTAGATCAGTTTACAGGACATGAAGTTGTATCATAGAAGAGAAAACCAAAATCCCAGTTGTTGACTATGAGACCTTGACTACGAGTCGTAGAAGACACTACAAGTAGTAGGGAGCTTTCGTGGAGTTTGTCGACCAATGTTCCTAATTTATTTAGGACTTAATTGTAATTACTATAAATAGTACTTTTAGATTATTTTTCAGAGGAGGACATGATTATTCAGAGTTTTTGGGGTTTGCACTAGGAGAACTCAATACTTGAGAGAGAAAATTGTGAGAAAACACTTATGGGTAAATTTGATCTTTAATCATGTGATTCTTGTTGATATTGGATTTGCTTGAGCTCAATTCAATTGTGTAAGTCTTTAATTATTTTTTTCAGCTCATAATTTCTTCATTTACACATAGCATGAATAGCTTAATCCACAACTAGGGTTGTGCAAACCATGAAGAACTAACAAAGTAGACCCAGATAATTTACAATTCTTGGATTGGATGTATGCATGTATTAATCAATTTTCTTAATTTTGCATGTTTTCTATTGGTGTCCAATATTAGAACTCGCTAGTGTTATTGAATAGACCGAGGTAGTAATAAATAGGAAAAGAGAGTGATCAATACAATTTGATTGATATGTTCTTGTCTAATCAACTGAACTAGGCCATGGGGAGGTTGTACTGGGACATATAGGTAATGATTAGTATTGCACAATATGGAGATGGTCCAAGTTGCATGGTGAAATTTGCCTCTTACCTTTGACCAAAGGGCTTGGTGAACTTAAATTACCATCTTGTATGTTATATAGTAGACAAGAATTAGGTTATCCGGTAATACTAAGTTAGGGAATCATGGGGAATACAATACCCTAGTTTCTCTCTATTATTGATTATCTCTTGTGATAGTTTAGTTTATTTTTTTATTGACTATTACAAACTCCCCTCCAGGGAATTGAGTTCGTTAACTACCTGGATTGCTTATTGGTAAATTTATCTTGAGTCTATGTATTCCCTGTAGGTTCGACCCTAACCTTGGTTAGATTCTATTTCTTGACAGCGACTGTTTTATCCTCTAAAATGGAGGTGTAACTTGGGTGACATCAAGACTTTAACACCGTTGCCGGGGAATACGGCTAGACTTAGTTAGATTCATTAAGTAATTTGAGTGTCAATTCTTAGTTCCCTTTATTTTATTTTTGTTTTTGTTTTTGTTCTTTGCAGGGTGTACGAGTAGTGTATGCCCAATACTCGAAGTCAAGGCAATTCCTTAACTCTACTTGATCCAGAGATCCACCAAACTATAAGAAGAATGGCCCAAGAAAATGCCAACAACATGGCCAATGGAACCTTGAACCGGAACAATAATGATGATGATAGGGATGAGGACCCACTTCCTTTGGAGGACACTCCATAACCTCAAGAGTTCAATGCTAATGCTTACCAGTGGAATCAATATAGGTTGAACCCCAAGTCTATGGATGTGATGGGAGTTATTGTGTTTCCACTACTACTGGCAGCCACAAACTTCACAGTCTCTAGTGGGTTACTTCAGATGCTGCAAGACCGTGGGCTATTTGCGGGCTAACCATCAGAGGATCCACATAGCCATTTGCACAAGGTGGCATTTTTTGTAAGAGTGTAATGGGAATATAAAATCTGTCTACGGATGCTGTGGGACTTCGTACCTTCCCATTGTCTCTTATAGGCAAAGCGACATTATGGCTATTTGAGCTTCCACAAGGCTCGATCACCAAGTGGATAGAATTACATAGGGATTTCTTAGCAAGGTACTTCATCAAACTAAATAGGCTCAAAATGGAGGACCAAATCAATCACTTCAAGCAATTCCTGGTAATTCAATCCTTGATACATGGGAGAAATTTAATAGATGCATGAGCAATGCACCAAACTATGAGATTCAGAGAAATGTCCTAGTCGAGAATTTCTACCGAACTTAGATGTTAATAGTCAAGCATGTGTTAATACCCTCTTGGGAGGTCTGTTTGTGAAACAACAATTCATAGAAAATTTTGAGCAACTGAATATGGTAGCTAAGTTGAACCATGTGTCGGAGCCCAGGAATAGGCATCCAATAAATCATGTAAGCACTGTTGATATAAGTTTTGACCAAGCAAAAATAAATGCATATATCCTTAGTATGCTTACTCAGAATAGAGCTAACTTGGAGATACTAATGCAGTAGACACAAGAGCTAAAAAAGCTAGAGGACATTCAAGAAAGCTATCATATGAAGAATGGGTGCGCAATGATGACAGGATGAGTAGCTATTATGCACCCCCACATAATTATGATATGGGAGATAAGAACTCTAGAATCAAGGAGATGCTTAATCAATTGCTAAAAAGGGAGGACACACAAGATGTGACTTTGAAGGAGATCAAATCCGACATTGCCAAGATGAACATTAAAGTTGACATACACTCTATAGCAATTCAACAACTCAATCATCAGTTCGGACTTGTGTCAATGCAACTAGATCAGATTCAAAAAGGCATGCTAATAAACGCCAATACTTTAGACCGACAAAATAATGATAGGCACTAAAGTGAGGAAAAGTTTGGTGATAAGGGAGGAAAAAAGCTTGTGAAAGTCTTAGTACTCAAACTAGCTATGTCATGCTGCGACAATAAATCAGGCTATGCTTGGGAGGCAACCTATGGTGGACCATGGCGCTTAGGTGTCCAGGTATATTTTTGACCCCTTATATTCTAATTTTTCTTGATTTTGTACATTGGAGACAATGCACATCTTTTACAATGGGGTGTGTGAAGTTATGGGCCTCAATGAAGTCTGAGTAGCTTATGGTTCATACCTACCCCAACTTTGGATCTCGGGATTTCCTTGCCTATGCTTTTTTTCTATGGATATTTAATTTCCGTTGAACCAACACGTTTAGGATGTTTAGATAATATTTATAGCATATAGTACCAATACTTATGGCATATAACATATTTTGTGTTTTATTTTGAAAAATGATACCCACCAAAATTTTTTAATTAGTAGTTAGATAGTAACCATGCATGTTTAAGTGTTTGGCAATATCTGTTCTGATAAATTAGGGTAAATTGAGACAGAAAGCATGATTTATGAGTCCTTTGTTGATAATGTATGCAATTCCATGAGAGTGTGAGCTTATTTTGCTATATTCATGTATTTTATGCTAATTTCAGAACTTGCCCTGTTACTCTAAGTTAGGTTATAGATTAAATTGATTAGGAAAGGATCTTAGGCCTTTGTTCTTAAATAGTCCACTTTAGCCTAGAGATAACCAACCTAATGATGATATATCCCTTGTCCCAAATATTTGAGCCTTACATGTACCAATTCTTTCTAAACACCTAATTAACCTAGCCTTATCTAGTGAAAAATCCTGAAAGTGGCCATGGTCTTTCCTTGAGCATTGTGAAACTTGACTGAACCAAAAAGCCTAAGTTAAGGGTGGCTAACAAAAGTGGCTCTGGTTCAGAGGATAGATATTGTGCACTTTAACACAGTCTAAAAACCTAAGTTGAGGGCGGCTGGTTAAAGGGTAAAAACACAAAAATATGGGGGTGAGTTAGGAATGAGGAGCAAAAAAAGAAAAATCATGTATCGGTACAAGAAAAATAAAAGATGCCTTAGATTGAGCTAAAAAGCAAAATGAAGTGTAAAAACATGCAAAATGTTGAAAATTGAGAAGAAAGCACCAGAAAAAGCTTGAATAAGGAAAAAGGGAGGATAAGGTGAAAATGACAGAGTTGGTGGGGCAAAAGTGCAAAAATATAGTTTCAAGGAGGGCCTTTAATTACTATTTTCCTAAAATATCATACCCCTGAGCATACATTTCAAGCCTAGAAACTCTTAAAGTGATCCTAGTCCAGTTAGTTAAAGGTCTGAGTCATGTGTATAGGGGTAAGTGTATGGTATTAGTCATTATGCATGAATATCTTTTGTAAGAGTGAGTGTTTTTACACCGTCCCAAGGTTAAGCATGAAATCGTTAATGAGAGCAAAATATGAGACTTCTTTCTGTGAGGGCACTTGCATTACATTATTAGCATTTGACTTGTTTAGTAGTTGTATATTGTTGATAGCCCTTTGCTTATCATAGTTGTGTTCTCACACACACCAGTATGTATTGGTTTACTAAATAGCTATATCATCCTTTTTTGAAAAGTTGATGAGGGTATATGAGTTTGAGATGTATATGATATATGCCATTGAGTTGATGTCTATGTGATACTGTGTTGTCTACATAGATTGAGTCATCACTTGAGGATAAGCAATAATTTTAAGTTAAATGTGTTGATGTGCTGTCAAAATATAATATTTTTTATGCTTAAAACTTAGGATTTTGTGTGTTCTCAATGGGATATTTATTGGTTTTATGTGTATTTGTGTTTAAATTTGTAGGATTATATGTTGGCTATGATTTGGGTAAAAATTATAGAAGTTGCTGGTTTTTGATAATTTATGAGACCCTTTACAAATATGTAGAGAATTCTATGAGTCGTAGAGGAGGTCTCATGATAAATTCCAGGGAGGAATGATTTCTGAAGATCAACTCAATAAGACATGCTTACGAGTCATATAGATAGGTTTAGTGAAGATTTTCCGTGAAGGGCAATTTGACAAAGTTTAAGTCTATGAACATGCAGTATTAGTTGTAGATTAGTTTACCAGTCGTGAAGTTATTTCATAGAAGAGAATCCTGTAATGACCCCCCAAAAGTGCCTGAAAATGTGTCTTGGAAGTGCCCAAAATTGTAATTTCTATACATCTCAAAATTCATGCTTTATTTCAAAAATCTGACTTCATATTCTTGTTCAGGGGGTCATATTTTGTGAGAAATAGGTCTAATCCTAATTTTAGATCAACCGTAATAAATTTCAAAATTTCAAAGTTTGATGAAAAACAATGTTAATCCGCGTTTGGGCCACGACGTGCCCCAGTGTATTTTCCTGTCCAATCCAAGAATTTTGGGTCTTGGGCCTAACTCTTTCCATGCTTGAAAATACCTATACATAAATTTATTTCACCCTCATATAATCTAAGACATTTCCTAATACTCTCCCCAACACTTAGACAACATTTCATCTCCTAAATTCAAGTCTCAAAACTTATCGGGATCCTAAGGATTTCATGCAAGCTTTTGATCTGCATCTCCAATCTTCTTCAAGGATTCTCCAAAAGCTAAGGTATGTGGGTTTATTTCATGAGTTCCTTTCACCCATGATGTCCAACCTTCCTTTTGTTAAAGATTGGATGATTTAAAGTGGATTTACTCATAGATCTTACTTATTATGAAATTCACTACATACTATGTTGGGGTTTATGAAATTGTGACTGTTTTACTATATTTTGGGATATAAATCTAATATCTATTGTGAGATTTGATGAAGGGTCTTGATGTATGTTATTTGAAGGTGTTACCAAGTATCTATTTATGATTTTACATTGAATTTTATAACATGATAACACTCTTGAATTGTATGATTTTACACTAAAATTACACACCCACCAAGTGTTTGATAAAATGTCTTTTTAAGGATTCTTTAAGTTTTGATAATCTATTGGTCAGGTTATGATTCAAGTGACTCTATGTTGATAATGAGCTTTCTAAAGATGTGCTTAAATGATGAAAAATGTTGATGATGTTGTAGGGCCGGATTAAGCCCCTTTCTCAAGATTATACCTCTTGTGAGCCTTTGATGTTAATGTTATTGAAAGGATAATATTGATGATGACTCATTCTTATGATTGAAGTTAGGCTCACCATTTGAGGTTAATGATGTTAAGAGATGCTCATGTCATGTCTATATGTTTATTACAATTTATTAAAGAATGATGATCTTACATATTTTGTGGGATTTGACTTAGCACTGAGTGGACTAGAGACAAGTCCCCAAGTCCTACAACTACATGCCGCCATAGGTAAAGGTATTAGAGATGAGTCCTCAAATCTCTAAGAGGCAAGTACCCTAAATATGAGGGCTTGAGGCGATTTCCCAAGTCCGGGCTTGAGGCGAGTACCCGAGTCTAAGAACTATAGGAGAGTACCCAATTCACATAAGGCTTAGTGAATCCACTTAGGCATTAGGAGGTTCACCTTGGCAAGTAACTTCCCCCTTTCTTTTGATGTGGGGTTGACATCGGGATTCCAAGTTGTAGCTCACTTGGTCTTATTTTATGTTGGTTGAGGTTTCTTCCCACACTATGTATTATGAACTACACACGTTGATTTGGATTGTAAGCATGGTTTTACTTCAAAAATCACTCATACATGTCATATTGTTAGTATGTTATTCATTGCTTATCATTATGCATTTTGCCGATGATGCCTATCTCTTGTTGCATTGCATCCCACATACTTAGTATATTCAAATGTACTAATGCATACTCTATGCCTATATGATATTACCATGTAGGAACCGGTGCACCGCTTGGTGATCCTCCTCCTTTACGTGGGTAGTACGATTGTCTCGCAAGCTTGTTGGTGAGTCCTCCATTCCGAGGACGTTGCTTATGATCTCTTTCTATGTACTAAAGCTATCTTTCCTTTATTTATGTATTGATTATGAGGGTGAGCCCGGTTATTTGTCGTGGCCTCCGCTTTTATCTATGTAGTAGAGGTGTTGTTGGACATTTATGTATATATTCTATGATTCTTGACTCTCTTGTTTCTTGATGTTATATATGGAAGTTTACCATTAGTCCCAATTCCCTTGTTTATGCTTATCTTTTATTATCATTTTAATTGCTTCTGCGACCAAGAATGTGTAATGATATGCTATAGGGCTTGTTTGGGGTCCCTTTGGGTTCCTCATTCACCGGTCATATCTAGGCCCTAGGCTTAGGTCATGACAAGTCCAAAATCTCGGTAGCTGATTACGAGACCCCGACTATGAGTCATAGAAGACACTATGAGTCATAGAGAGTTTTCATGGAGTTTACTGACCAATTTTCCTAATATATTTAGGACTTAACTGTAATTACTATAAAAAGTAATTTTAGGTTATTGTCAGAGGAGGACGTCATTATTCAGAGTTTGTAGGGTTTGTACTTGGCGAACTCAATACTTGAGAAAGAAAATTGTGAGAAAACACTTGTGGGTAAATTTGATCTTCAATCTTATGATCCTCATTGATCTTGGATTTGCTTGGGCTCAATTCAATTATGTAAGTGTTTAATTATGTTTTCTCAATTCATAATTGCTTCATTAGCATGAATAGCTTAATCCACAACTAGGGTTATGAGAACCATGAAGAACTAACAAAGTAAACTTAGATAATTTACAATTCTTAGATTGCATATATGCATGTATTAATTAATTCTCTTTATTTTGTATGTTTTCTAGAGGGGGCCAACATTAGTACTAGCCCAGGGTTACTAACTCGACCAAGGTAGTAATGGATAGGAAAAGAGATTAATAAATAAGATTCGATTGATATGTTTTCATCTAATCAATCGAACTGGGCCAAGTGGAAGTTGTACTAGGACTTATAGGTAATGGTTAGTATTGCATATTATGGGGATGGGTCAAGTCGCATAGTGAAATTCATTTCTCATCTTTGGCCAAAGGACTTGGTAAACTTAAATTACCGTCCTACATGCTATATACTAGACAAGAATTGGGTTAATCTATTAATACTAAGTTGGGGAATAATGGGGAACACACTACCCTAATTGCTCTCTATTATTGATTGCCACTTGTGATAGTTAGTTTACTTTATTTTCTTATTCCATATTGCAACACCCCTCCCCCCAAGGGAATTGAGTCGGTTAACTACTTGTATTGCTTATTGGTGAATTTTTGTTGAGTCTACATATTCCTCGTACGTTCGACCCTAAACTTTGTTAGGTTTTATTTCTTGACAATGATCGCTTTATTATCTCAAATGGAGGTGTAACTTAGGTGACATCAGTGAGTCTATTTTAGCGTAGAGAATCTTTAGAGATTGTGTAGTGTCAATCTATCATAAGGATACTCTTGTTGATTTGGTTGAGTTAAAAATGATTGATTTGTATTTGATCTTAGGCATGGATTGGCTCTACACTTGTTATGCCTCCATTAATTGTAAAGTTTGAATCGTTAAGCTCCAATTCTTGAATGATCCAGTTCTAGAGTAGAAAGGTAATTCTATTGCACCTAAAGGAAAGTTTATCTCTTACCATAGGGTAGAAAGCTAATTTTAAAGGTTTGTATCTATCACCTCATGTGAGTTAAGTCTGATGATGTTGAGTCTCCTACTCTAGAGTTAGTCTCGATTGTGAATGAGTTTCCTGAGGACCTGCTTGGAGTCCTGATAGGGAGATTGACTTTGGCATTGATGTTCTTCTAGATACCTAGCCTATCTAAATTTCAACTTATAGGATGGCCCACACTGAGTTGAAAAAGCAATGGAGAGATTTGCTAGAGAAGGGCTTTATCAGGCCGAGTGTTTCTCCTTGGGATACCCCTGTCTTATTCATGTGAAACAAAGATGGGTCTCTTAGAATGTGCATTAACTATAGGCAACTGAAAAAGGTCATGATAAAAAATAAATACCCTCTCCCCGGGATAGCTGATATGTTTGACCAACTTTAGTGTGCCTTTTGTTTCTCAAAGATAGACCTTAGATTTGGCTACCATCAGTTGAAAATGAGGGAATGTGATATTCCAAAGAAAACCTTTAGTACTAGATATGACCATTTTTAGGTCTTAGTCTTGTCCTTTGGATTCAAGAATGCACCTGCAACCTTCAAGGACTTGATGAGTGGGGTGTTAAGAAAATATCTTGATATATTTGTGGTCATGTTCATCGATGACATATTGGTGTATTCAAGAGATGAGGAGGAGCATGCCAGTCACCTCAGAGTTGTGCTCCAGACTCTTAAGGACCATAAGTTGTACAAAAAGTTTTTGAAGTGTGAGTTTTGGCTCAAGTCAATAGCTTTCCTAGGCCATATTGTTTCTATTGATGGTATTCGAGTAGATTCCCAAAAGATTGAAGCAGTTTAGAACTGGACCAAAGGGATCCCTTGGATTGACATAAGAAGCTTGTTGGGTTGGCAGGCTATTACCGCAAATTTGTTGATGAGATTTCTTCCCTATACGCACCATTGACCAAATTGACTCAGAAGAAGGTCAAATTTCATTGGTCTGATGAATGTGAGAAAAATTTCCAAGAGTTTAAGACTAGATTGACTACTACACTAGTTTTAACCTTGACTGATGGAACAAAAGACTTTATGATATATTATGATACGTCAAGAGATGGATTAGGTTTTGTGCTGACGCAAAGAAGGAAAGTGATAGCCTATAGCTTTAGACAACTTAAGGTTCATGAGATAAACTATCCAACCTATGATCTTGAGTTGGTAGCGGTGGTGTTTGCACTTAAAATCTAGCTCCACTACTTATATGGAGTGTATATGGATGTGTTCACTAACCACAATAGTCTGCAGTATATCTTCAGTCAAAAAGAGATCAACCTACGGCAGAGGAGATGGTTGGAGTTGCTCAAGGATAATGACATGAACATTTCTACCACCCAAGTAAAGCTAACGTTGTTGTTGATGCTTTTAGTAGGTGACGGTCAATGGGTAACAAGATGTATGTTGAGGAAGGAAAGAAGGAGTTAGCTAAGGAAGTGCATAGATTGGATCGATTGGGAGTTCAGCTTGAAGAGAATGATGATGGAGGAGTCAATGTTCAAAACAAGTCTGCTTCATCTTTAGTGGCAGAGGTTAAAGAAAAGTGAAACCAAGATCCTTTCATACTTCAATTGAAAGAGGTTGTTCACAAATAAAAAGTCATGATCTTCTCCAAAGGGGGAGATGGAGTCTTGAGATACTAGAGTAGATTGTGTGTTTTAGATGTTTATGGTATTTGAAAATAGAATTATGGTAGAAGCCCATAGCTTTAGGTATTCCATTAATCCTAGCTCTATCAAGATGTACCACGACTTGAGGGAAGTTTATTGGTTGAGTGGAACGAAAAGGAATATTTTTGAGTTTGTTTCGAAGTGCTCGAAATGCCAACAAGTTAATGTTGAGCATCAAAGGCCATGTGGATTAGATTAGAACTTTGAAATTCCAAAATGGAAGTGGGAGATGATCAACATAGACTTCATTACTAGTCTACCAAGGTCTCAAAAGCAACATAATTTTATATGGGTGATTGTGGGTAGGATTACTAAATCAGCTCACTCCTTAGCAATTAAGACAACTAACACTGCAGAGGAGTATGCCAAGTTTACATCTGTGAGATTATGAGGTTGCATGGAGTTCCCTCGTCTATAATCTCGGACAGAGGAGCTCAATTCGTCTTCCAATTTTGGAGATCTTTCCAGAAAGGATTGAGCAAAAAGTGAATCTGAGTACCACCTTTCATCCTCAGATAGATGGCCAGGCAGAATGCACAATTCATACATTAGTGGACTTGTTAAGAGCCCGTGTCCTTAACTTTAAGGGAAATTAGGACAACCCCTTATCATTGATTGAATTTACATAGCACAATAGTTATCGTGCGAGCATTCAAATGACTCCCTATGAAGCTTTGTATAGGAGGAGATATAGATCACCAATTGGGTAGGTTAAGGTTGAAGAAGCCCAGTTGATTGGACCTGATCTTGCTCACTGATGTGCTGTGAAGATACAACACTTTTGATGCTTAAAACTTGGAATTTTGTGTGTTCTCAATGTGTTGTTAGTTCGTTTTATGTGTTTTCGTGTTTATATTTACAGTATTACAAGTTGGCCTTGATTTTGGGGAAAAATGCAGAAGTTGTTGCTTTTTGCTATTATATGGGACCCTTTATAGGTTATAGAGTGGTTTTGTGAACAATTCTAGTGAGGGAATGTTTTATGAAGTTTATTCTATGAACATGCAGACGAGCCATAGAAGGTTTTACTGGTCGTAGAAGATTGCTCATGCCCTGAGGATTAGAGATTAAGACTTTTTGATGTTTTATCAGATGAAACCCCCTTTATGAGTTATAGAGAGGTGTCATAAAGTTGAAGTCTAAATTTTCAGTAGCTGAGTACGAGACCCCAATTAAGGGTCGCAGAATGTAATATGGCCCGTAGATACCTTTGGTATAGTGTTCTGACTAGTTCTCCTATTTTGTTTAGGACTTATATTTTACTAATTATAAATATATTTTTAGATTATTTTTCATAAATTTTTACCTTGTACTCAGAGAACTCATTTTTTAGAGAGAGAAAACTGTGAGATCATCTTGGAGAGTCGTTGAGAACGCTTGTATTTGAATTTCATCTTTAAGCTTGTGATTTTTATTGAAGTTAGATTAGCTTGTTTTTAATTCTGTTTTGTAAGTGTTCAATTATGTTTTCTCAATCCATAATTCTTGCATCTACATAAAGCATGAGTAGCTAAATCGACAACTAGGGTTGTGGGAACCATGAAGAACTAACAAAGTAAAACATGATCATTCATGATTCTTGTAAGGTGTATATGCATGTATTAATTAACTCTCTTCATTTTGCATGTTTTCTAGTGGTGGCCAATATTAGAACTCACCTAGTGTTACTGACTGGACGAAGGTAGTAATGAATAGGAAAAGAGATTAATCAACAAGATTCTATTGATGTGTTCTCGTCTAACCAACCAAAACTGATCAAAGAGAGGTTGTACTGGGACTAATAGGTAAGGGTTAGTAATGCACACTATGGAGCGATGGGCCAAGTCTCGTAGTGAAATTCACCTCTTAGCTTTGACCATAGGACTTGGTGAAATAACTTATTGACCTGCATGCTATACACTAGAACAGAATTAGATCATCCAATAATACTGAGGTTGGAAATCATTGGGAACACAATACCCTAGTTTCTCTCCTTATTGACTTCTCTCTTGTGATAGTTAGTTTAGTTTTATTTCTCATTGATTATTGCAAAACCTCTCTTTTTGGGGAAGTATGTTGGTTAACCATTTGAATTGCAATCATTGAATTCTCTTGAGCCTATGTATTCGCTATGGGTTTGACCTTAACCTTTATTAGGTTTATTTCTTGACAATGACTACTTTATCCTCTAGCGGAGGTGTAACTTGGGCGACATCAAGAATTTGGCACCTTTATCAGGAAATATGACTAGACTTCTTAATTCATAAGTAATTCAGGTGTTAATCCTTAGTTCCCTTATTTTACATTTGTTTGTTGTTTTTGTTCTTTTTTAGGGTGTAAGTGTAGTGTATGCCCAACACTCAAATTCAAGGCAATCTCTTAACTCTGTTTGACCTAGAGATCGATAGAATGTGTAGAATAATAGCCCAAGACAACATCAATAACATGGGCGATGCAGCTCTAAATAGGTATAACAATGAGGATATTGAGAATAAGAACCCATCTCTTCTTGATTACATGGCTCCACAGCCTCAAGATTTCAATACTAATGTTTATCGGTGGAATCAATACAGGCTGAATTCTATGGCTATAGAGGTGACTGGAGCTATTATGTTGCCACTGCTATCGGTAGACACAAAGTTCACAATCATTAGTGGGTTACTTCAGATGTTGTAGAACCATAGGCTATTTGCGAGCTTACCATTAGAGGATCCTCATAGCCACCTACACAATGTGTCATTCATCTATAAGAGTGTGATAGGAACATAGAATTTTTTAATAGATGTTGTACGACTTCATATCTTCGCATTGTCTTTTATGGGCAATGCATCATTATAGCTATCTGAGCTCCTATAGAGTTCGATCACTTGTTGGGAAGAATTGCAGAGGACCTTCATAGCAAGGTACTTGCTTAAACTGAAGAAGCTTAAGTTGGAGGACCAAATCATCAACTTTGAGAAAATGCTTGGTGACTAGATTAGTACCACCTAAGAGTGATTAAGTACATGCATGAGGAGTGCATTAAGTCATAAGATTGTGGACAATGTCCTGGTGAAGAGTTTCTATCTAGCTCTGGATGCAAATAGCCAAGAATATGTTGATGTCCTCTTAGAAGGTTTATTTGTAGACCAACCATTCAGAGAAATTGCTGAGCAGTTGGACATGGTGGCTAAATCGAACCACATATGGAGGCTCAAGAATAAACATCCAACCAATCATGTGGGCACTGATGTAATAAGCCTTGAGCAAGAAAAACTTAATGCAGAGTTTATCAGGATGCTTGCCCAAGACAGATCCAATTTGGAGAGGGTAATGAAGATGACACAAGAAATATCTATGATAAAATACATTCAGAAAAGTCACCACGCCAAGCAGGAGGGCCACTAGGATGCTAGTAAGAATAGCCATTATGTGCCCTCCTCCCCTGCAATCGCAACATGGGGTCTGAGAACTCCAGAGTTGAGGAGATGCTTGGCCAGTTGTTAAAGAGGGACAACACACAAGAGGTGAGACCTTGAGAGGGATCAAGTCTGACATTGCCAGCATAAATCAAAAAGATGAATATCATTCTGTTATAATCAAATGGCTCAATCATCAATTCAGACATATGTCAGCCTAATTAAATTAGATTCAGAGAGATATGATGGCCGGCACCATAACTCAAAATCTAAAGGACCACTGATAGGTGAAAGATAAAAACAATTGGTGGTGAGTGGAACACCCTTAAAGCTGCTATAGATATTAATAAGGGAGCACCGAAGCTTGAGGAAGTCTGAGTACTCAAGCCATCTATGTCATGCGATGATGTACATTAGGCACTGCTTGGGTGGCAACCCAAGGTGGACACTCGCGCTTATGAACGCAGGTATGTTTTTGACCCCTATGTATTTTATTTTTCTTTGATTTTGTGCATTGGGGACGATGCACATCTTTCTTGATGGGATGTGGATAGTCATGGGCTTCAATGAAGTCTGAGTAGATTAGGTCCATAACTACACTAATTTTTTATCCCAAAGTTTTCTTCCTATGTTCTTTTTCCCTGAGGATATTTACTTTCTATTGAACTAACATGTTTAGGATGTTTAAATAGTATTTATAGCATGTAGTACCAATCCTTGTGGAATTAGCATGCTTTTGTGTTTTATTTGAAAAATGATAAAAATTTTGATTAGCTGTTAGATAGCAACCATGTATGTTCAAGTGTGTGATAATGTTTGTTCTATCAAGTGATGATAAACTGAGATAAAAAACATGATGCGAGAGTCTTTTGTTGATAATGTATACAACACTATGTGAGTGTGATCTTAATTTGCTAGATTCATGTGTTTTGTGCTAATTCAAAAACTTTCTTGTTACTTTAAGTTAGATAGTAGATTAATTAGATTAGGAAAAGATCTTAGGCCATTGTTCATAATAGTCCACTTAGCCTAAAATGACCAACCAAAACTATGATATATTCGTGTTCCTAATGATTGAGCCTAACAAGTACTGATTCATTGAAAACACCTGATTAACCTAGCCTTGTTTTCACGACCCAAGCCTAGGGCCTAGATGTGACATGGCGAATTGGAAGCTCGAAGGCAACCCAGACAAGCCTCTTAGCTTATCGTTTGCACATCTTTGGTTTCATGGAAACAAGAAAAGATAAATAAGCATATAACAAATAATTTCTGAGGGAAGAAAGGCTTTGGACTCATGATATAGGGATGTTATACGAAAGAGGATAATCATGAATCACATACCAAATAAGTCTAAGGGGCTGGTAAGTATGACTCATGCTATGGGGGCATTTAGGGACTTGGGACTTTCATTACTTTCCACATTAATCAATAACATCAAATAAGGGATAGAGTCTAAGGGATAAGTCTCCATAAAATCTCAACATCAAATTACAGGAATATGGCGTAGTATCCAACAACATCTCTAAGCATGAATAGGACGGGTTACAAGACATGTTCAAGGTTCACCCTCAAACTAGAAACTAAAGTGGAATAAAGTCTCAAAATAAGTAAGACAAAAATTGAGTATCGTACCCGAACTAGAGGACTCAACAACTCTCCTCTTTCAATGATCCAAAGCTAACCACGTGGAGGATATCCATGAGCACCAGTTCTGACATGGTGAAATCAAGTAGGCATAGAGTATATGCATTAGTACTTCGAATATACTAAGTATATGGGGTACAATGCAACAAAGAAAGCAAGCCATAGTAATCAAAATGCATATATACAATCAAATATATAAGCTCAATATGCCATGCATGATCAATGCTTAAGGTAGAAATTACGTGAAGTTAATCATACTTGCATAACTCATAAAAAGTATGATAAAGTGGCATAAGTAGCTCGTCCATATACCTTGTACTAGAGGATAAGGAATAGTGCATAGGTCATAATAATAAAGTACCATCATAAATCATCATAAGAGAATATCTTAGGGACATGAGGGGGATATGAGCATATATAAGGAAAACCATGGATCAACAATGACATATACCATAAAGCTTTGGGAGGTTCATAAAAGATAGTGAGAAATACAAGGTATCATAAATAACTAATGTATTAATATTCTTGGGTGAAAAATACATCACTTTACATCAAAGACTATTTTATTATGCAAGGAACATTGCAATCATAATGGATAACACCTTACACACTTGTAGAAATCATCATGTACCTAAGGGAAAAATACCTTTTGAATTTATGAAATAAAGAATCATAGGAACTTTAAATCACCTTTAGAAATAACATAAAGGAACCATTTAATCATCATAAGAGGGACAACATAGAATCATAGAGAAAACTTGAACATGTGTGAGAGCAACCTTTAACTGACATAAATCATGTAAGCTAAGCCATGGAGTCCTGATGTTTTTTCAACATGGGAGGAAAGGGATAAGTCACCTGCAAAGGTGATCTCCTTAGATTACTAGGTGGATCCACAAAAGTTTTGCTATTGAGCAACCTCTATTATCCGTTGGTCTAGAAATCAACCTCTACTAGTGGGTGATTCCTATTTCTTGCAGTAGCATGTAGTTACAAACGGTCTCTCGCCTCTTCTAACGGGGGGCTTCTGAATCCATCCCATGGTCCTTTCAATGTTAAGTAAACTCTCATGGAATAATCATAGGAGCGAATCATGAAATTCATTAGTGAAGAAGTATTCTACTAGCCTATCCCATAATCCTTGTAAAATAATGGAGGAGAATTCTAATAACCCGTCCCATAAACATTTTGAACAATCATCATCATAAGGATATATCCTACATCTTGGCTAAGCCTCTAATATCGGCTAGCATCATAATCTTGGCTAAGCCTCTACTATCAGCTAGCATCATCATTATATCCTTCCTCTAATGGGTCATCATTTCATATCCCTCTACTAATAGGTCATCATAGTATCATGATCATAACTAGGTGGGGATTGGATTGATTTTTCTTTTATTTATTCATGCTAAATTTTGTAAGACTAGTCCCATTAGAAAAACAAACATCATAAGAAGGGTAATCATGACACACACAACTTGTATAACATAACATCATAAGGAGGGCTTTCAAATAATATGTAGGTTTCATAATATTTCAACAAATTTCATGTAATACTTGATATACCTCATCCTCCATAATATTTATGAACTAGCTCATCAAACCATCACATCATAATATCAAATAAAAGGTTTCATATCATTCATAACATTTATAACATTCTCATGAACTCACAGCATGCTTAATGTTCCTTTAATATCAACAACACTAGCTCATCAAACCATCACATCATAATATCAAATAAAGGGTTTCATATCATTCATAACATTTATAACATTCTCATGAACTCACGGCATGCTTAATGTTACTTCAATATCAACAACATTCATAAATCACATGTGATACAATACGCCTTTATCATATAAGAGATGTGTCACATAACTTAGTAAAAGTATATTGGGTATATGTATTTAAGATTAAAATCATAAAATTTAAGAATAAGGAACATGAGAGAGGTAAATTAAAGTCATTTAAGAAGTCATTCAAACAACCCAACAACATACTTAAAAAATCCTAATTTGGGTGTCATGAAAAACATTCAAAAATTCATAATATTTTAGAGTCTTTCATATGTCATAGCTTACAAACTTTAATATAATAACATATCATAATCTCAATCATTACTAGGAGACCATGCATCAATAAATCAATAACTAACAAATTTGTAACCTATTTCATATAATGGAGTGATAACAGAAAATACCTATAAAGAATTAGTTATTAGGATCAAGAAATTTGATAAAAATAGTTTCGGGGCTCCATAGGTGAAAGGAACCATGGATGAAAATCTACATACCTTAATCTTAGAGTTCCTTGAAGAAAGAATTGAGGAAGACTTGGGGTTTTACTTGGTTTTCTTGAATTCCAACAAAACTTCTTGAAAATCTTCAGAATGGATGGAGGATTTGGTGAAGATTAGAGAGGAATTCGAGAGATTCTTGGTGAGTTTTTGGGATAAAATGGCAAAAGAATAAGGGATTTTTATATATGTATATAGATATTGGGTTATTACTCAATTGCTCCCAAGTGAAAAGAAAATTTTTGAGCTAGTCCGCTCTAGGTCCACGTTGCGAACAACTACTATTTTGCAAAGTTTCACTAAAATATTGTTTTTTAGAACAGGCAAATATACCTTGTAGGAAACCACTTCCCCACACAATTTTTTCCTCTGAACAAGAATATGAGGTCGGATTTATAAATTTTGTATGGACTTTGAGATACTAAAAAAATACATCATAGGGCCTTTCCAAGAACATTGAGGGGTGTTTCACTTGTTAGTTGTAAAATCCTAAAATTAGCCCTAGTCTTCCTTGAAAATTGTGTACCTTGACTATGGCAAAACGCCTAAGTTGAGGGTTGCTCCCAAAAGTTACACAGGTTCTGAGGATGGATATTCAGCACTTCAACACAGGCCAAAAGCCTAAGTTGAGAGTGACTAGTGTAAAGGTGAAACACCAAAATGAGAAGGTGATATAGTGATATAAAAAAAATAAAAAAATCATTTATTGGTATAAAAAAAATAAGCGATGCCTTAGTTATGAGCTAAAAAACAAAGTGTAAAAACAAGGCAAAAAGCTAAAAAAGTAAAAAGAAAGCACCAAGAAAAGCTTGAAATAATAGTCAGTGAGTTGAAGGTTTGAACCATGATTATAGGGACAAACCTATGGTATTAGACAATATGCATGAATATCCTTTGTGTAAGAGTGAGTATTTTGCATAGTCCCAAGGTTAAACATGAAAACATCATTGAGTGTTATTTTTATGAGTGAACTTGCATTGCATTGTTAGAACTAGACTTGTTCACTGATTGTGTAGTGTTGATAATACCTTGCTTGTCATAGTTGTATTGTGACATGCACCAGTTTGTATTAATTTGCTAGATAGCTATCTGATCCTACTCTAAATAGTTGGTGTGGGTGTCTAAGTTTTAGATTTATGTGATGTATGCCATCAGGATGAGGTCTGTGTGTTACTATATTATCTATATAGATTGAGTCCGTAGCTTGAGGACAAGCAACAATTTTAAGTTGAGGATTGTTATGACCCAAGCCTAGGGCCTAGACGTGACCAGCAAATGGGGATCCCGAAGGAACCCCAAACAAGTCTCATAGCATATCATAACACATATTTGGTCGCAGAAGCAATTAAAAATGATAATAAGAGATAACCATGAATAAGCAGAAATGAGACTAAAGGTAAACTTCCATATCATAAACATCAAGAAATAAGAGATCCAAGGCTCATTAGCATAGATACATAATATGTCCAACAACATCTCTAACATAGAACTTAGTGGGGGACAAGACAAGCAACCAGACTCAACCTCATAATATAACCATAAGTATCTCAAAATATACAAGATGTAGTCTAAGCATAAGCATGATAGAAGATAGATACTGTCCGCAAACATGAGGGCTCACCAAAGCTAACTTGGATAATCCGTCTAGCCACGTGGATGAGGAAGGTTGTCAAATGGAGCTCTAGTTCCTATATGGCAATATCATGTAGGCATAGAGTATGCGTTAGTACATTTGAATTTACTAAGTTTATGGGATGCAATACAACAAGAGATAGACAACATAGTCAAAATGCATAAGCATAAGCAATGAATAACATAATAACAATATAACATGTATGAATGATGCTTGAAGTAAAACATATCACGACCCAACCCAGGGGTCGTGATTGGTGCCGATAGGGCACCCAGACATACACTACACAGAATTTTCATTCACGAAAGCTAAGGAATTTCATGAAATTTCGACAGAGTTTCCTCTGTTTTTCTAACCAACCCCACCTATAAACAGCAAACCCAACAGTACCAAACATTGCCATATGAACATATATATATATATATATATATACAAAGGTGGGCCGACAAGGTCACTGCGGACGCAGAACTGCCCAACAAACACATCATACAAACGAGATCATACCAATATAGTTTCCCACACCCACATGTATCCACAGACCTCTAT
>JAOTQJ010143131.1:0-36330 GCA_025642045.1 Solanum sejunctum
AAGGCTCCCGCTCATTGCGGGGTGAGGGAGGGTTGAATGTACGCCCTAACCCCTATGTTTAAAAACATAAAGCGACTATTTCCAGATGACCCATGAGGAGCGTCGAATGTTGCATTGACTAACTGCTACTTCAAAAATGAAAAAAGCTCCAAGGCCTTGGACCAAGGGGAAGATATTGAAACAACCACAAAAGGTTCCCAAAAATGTGCCTCAAAAGTGCCCATAATCATAATTTCTGTATATCTCAAAATTCATGAGTGATATCAAAAATCTGACTTCATATTTGTGATCATGGGGAAAAATTGAGTGAGGAATAGGTATAACCCCGATTTTAGAGCAACCGTATCAAAATTTAATTTTACAAAATTTTCAATTTCCATAATCGATCTGTGTCACTGGCGCGACGCGACTAGGGCCCGAAGGTATACATTTTATTGCCAATTTTCTTTTGCTCGGTCCAAGGCCTTTTGGTCTTGGGCCTAAGCCTTCCTATGCTTAAAAATACCTATAGTTAGTCATTTTTCAACCCCATATCATTCAAGACATTACCAAAAATGCACTCTAACACTTAGAAAAATATTTCACCCAAAATTCAAGTGTCCCAATCTCAATCTGTATCTAAGGATTTCATTCACGCTTCAACTCTCAATCAACTCTTTATCAACGAAATCTCCAAAGTTGAGGTATGTGAGTTTCAACTATTGGGTCCTTTCACCCGTGGTGCCCAACCTCCTTTTCTTACATAAGCTACATATTTCTAAGTTGATTTACTTATGGGTCTTACTTATTATGAATTTTGTTCTAAGCTATGCTGGGGATTCATAAACTTGTGACTATTTAAGCATGTTTTGAGCTATGAATCTATGATCTATTATGTGATTTAAGAGGGGTTTTGATGTATCTTACATGAGGGTATTACCAAGTGTTGGTGGGTGGTGTTACATTGGGTTTTCTCACATGATTTCCCTCTTAAATTGCATAATTTTGTACTATCATTACACACCTACCAAATGTTTGATAAAATGTCTAGTTATGGAATCTTGAGTTATTGAAGGTCTAATGTATGGCATATGAGTTAAGTGACTTTATGATGATGGAAGGAACGTATATATGTGTTAATTTCATGAATAGTATCTATACTGTTGCAAGTTGACCACGCCTTGTTTGGGGGGTGGTAGGCCCGAATTACTATGTTGTAGGTGGATGGGTGGGGCGGTTTGTACCTCAATTGCCTCGCTCGGGGTGTAGTAGGCCCGTGTAACCATGTTGGGGGGTTTGTACCTCAATCGCCTCGCCAAGGTGGTGGTATGCCTTGGCCTTTATTATGATGGTCTCTTTCTACACATGTAATATGTTCTATATATACATGTTTTACTTCAAGCATCATTCATGCATGCCATACTGTTACTATGCTCATCCATCGCCTACATGTACGTATTTTGCTTTTGTTTCCAATCTCTTGTTCATTGAATCCTACATACTTAGTACATTCAAATGTACTAATGCATACTCTATGGCTACATGATATTACTATGTAGGAACCGGAACTCCGCTTGATCATGTTCCTTCTCCACGTGGCTAGCAGTATCTTTGAAGCAAGTTTGGTGAGTGCTCAACTTCGAGGATGATATCTTTTGATCTTATGTTTTGCGAAGACCCTTTTTTTTATTGTATGCTTTTGACTATGAGGTTGAGCTCAAAAAGATCTCTTGCCCCCCTCTTAATTCTATGTTTAGAGATGTTGTTAGACAAGTTATGTAATGATGCTTTGAACTTGACTCTCTTTACTCTTGTATGTTTTTAAGCTATCAAAAACTCCCTTAGCCCCGTTATCCTTATTTTATGTCCAATCCTCTATTTTAAGGACATCTGTGTTAGGTAGGCCCAGGGATCACTGATTAGTTGCTTAATTGCTTCCTTGACCAAGGATGTATAATGATATGCTAAGAGGCTTATTTGGAGTCCTTTTCGCCTTTCACCATGTCACATCTAGGCCTTAGGTCTGGGTCATGACAGAGGATATTAATAAGATTTCAATGTGAATATGGCTATGACACGATTATGATTAAGATGGTGATTACAATACAAATATAAGAATTAAAGAGTGTGAATACACCACCACGTATAAGTTATAAATGAGATATTCCTATCCATAAAAATACGGTTTAAGCTATGATTTTCACAATGACTTATAATGATTTATGACATTATGAGTATATGTGTATATTATGTATTCTGGGGATGTTGACTTAGCAACAAATTATATTTGAGGTGGGGGACTTTCCCTAAGGGTCCTTATATAAAGCTTAATCATCTCACAACTATGTTCCATCATAGGTTCTCTCAATATAGATGATTAGGTTTCATGACCCACCAAGTGGGGTATAGTCTACCTTGGTAAGTAGACTACTCTTTCTCCGATGTAGAGGCAACACTAATATTTCATGTTATAGCTTGCATGGTCTTACATGTTGGTTATAGGTATATCCCCACATATGTTTATGCACTATGGAATTCATGCACCATGGCATTCATGGGATCTTGATATAATGATCTCTTCTTTATATTACTTCTATATATATGCCCTTGTACATATAACATCGCAATGCAGGTTATAACTATATATCTATATTACATTACATACCTGCATATTTTGCATATTTAAATGTACTAACACATACTCCATGCCTATATTATATGACTACATAGGTGCAAGTGATCCTCTTATCCATTCTAATGTCTAGATTCAGCTTACTTGATAATCTAATTAGGTGAGTCCTCATGCTTCAGGGATAAATCCTTGTATCTTAATCTTATGTTAAGTTATGCATTGGGATTTTCTTTTCTTTATGTTGAGGGTGAGCTAGTGCCTATTTGAGCACCCTATCTATGACTATGAGTTCGAGGCATTTGTTGGACTTGTGTATTGATTCAGATTTAAGTCTTGTATACAGTCATGTTATGTATTACTCTTGTACCTTTGAGTTATGCTAAGTATTGTTTCCATTTATGTTACTTTCTTTTATTGTTTACCTTATATGCTTGATTTATGCTATGAAGCTTGGGTGAGGTACCTTTGGATTCCTTATTTTTCGTATTATGACTAGGCCTTAGGCTTGGGTTTTGACAAACTTAGTATTATATCACTAAGGTTTTGAAATGATTCTCTGAGTCCAACATACCGCGTCATGTAGATTCCTATCCATGGTTGTGATATGTGCCTGCCTCATCTAGAGACTGTCTATAAGGAATTTTAGAAAATATTTTACCTCTTCATGATTCACGTTGTTTCATAAAATGTGTCCTAAGATTTCCTAACTCTAATGAATGTTATTTGTTACCTTTTAAGATGATGCCCCAAAGAAGAGTTCCTCAGGCTAGAGAGGTCCCTAATAAGGCTCAGGTCCTTCAGGATCTTATGGGAGAGCTAGTCATTAGTGTTGCTTTTTGGACCACAATTGCTATGATGGACTGAGCTATGGTTGCCTTGGTTGGTTAAGCTGTAACTCCTCTTCCTTGTCTGCTTGACCTAGCTTCTACGGTGAGAGACTTTTCTCACATAATCCTCCAAAATTTTGAGGTCCTAAGATTGACAAGGATGCCAAAGAGTAAATACATGAAGTGTATAGTGTTTTTGCTATTCTGAGGGTGTCTTCTGAAGAAAAGGCTAAGAAAAGTCGTCCACAAGTATGTAGACATACATGTTACCTCCTCGTTTTTACATATACATGGTCAATAGAGATTTATATGAACTAGTTATAGGGGTTTGTGAGTACTTACCACCCAACAAGTTACAAGCTGCTCTTAACATTCTTCCCTTGTGCACATGCACCACATACTTGATCCTCGCTCATCTTTACTTCAGGAAGCCCAATGACCAGATCCTTTGATATTAGCTTGTTGAATGTTGAGGAACTTGCATGTCCTAACCTATTCTAACACGAAAGTGATTAATTGCTCATGGCACTGAGAAACTTCAGCATGGGCTTTTCACACCTCCTTATGTCAACTTTGTACACAATCGTACGTCTCTTCCCCCTTAGAACTAGGTTATTAGAGTCTAAGTTAGTCACCTTGCATTTGTAGGTTATGAACAAAACATCATTTCATTTGTTATACATCTGAGGGACACTCAATAGGTTGTGCTTGAGCCCCTCAAAATAGTACACATTTTCAATATATTAAGATTGTAAAACCCTAACTTTTCTCATTCCCTTGATCTCTCCTTGCTTTCTATTTCCAAAGCTAACATTGTCTCCTTAGAAGTCTTCCAGTAGAAGGAAGTTATGCTTATATCATGTCATGTATCCGGAGAATGCACTAGCTAACTACCATTACTTTAGCCTTCCTTCCACTGGTTGATGTGTTGTCAAGTTATAGTATAATTGATGCTTAAACTTTAGGATTTTGTGCATTCTTAATGTGACATTTGTGGTTTTTATGTGCTTTTATGTTTAGTTTTGTAGGGAAGCAAATTGGCATGACTTTGGGGCAAACTTACAGAGTTTTCTGGCTTATGGAGATTTAGAGACCCTCTGCTAGTCATAGAGCAGTCTACGAGTTGTAGGGGTAAGTTCATGACAAATTCCATGAAGGTTGAGATCTGAAGTTCAAGACCACAAGACCTCTATATGAGTCATTGGGCATTCTACGAGTCATATAGTTAGGTTTTATGAAGATTTCTGGAGAGGGATGAGTTGAAGTAATTAAGGCATATGAGTCTGAAGTATGAGTCATACATCAGTCTACAACTCGTAAAGTGGATTCATAGAAGTAAAATCCAAGATTTCAAGAGCTGAATACAAAACCATAATTATGATTCGTAAATCACTTTACGAGTCGTAAGGACCTTTCGTAGAAAGTTGTCGACTAGTTTTTCTATTTTTTAAGGACATAATTATAATTACTATAAATAGTACATTTTAGGTTAATTTTCATGGGATTACAGTAGAGAACGTCATTGGAGAGTATTTTTAGGGTTTCGTACTTGGAGACCTCAAATTTTTAGAGGAGAAGACACTTGTGAATTAATTTGATCTTATATCTTGTGATTCTCAATCAATATTGGATTTGCTTGATTCTCAGTTCAATTGGATAAATGTTTAATTATGTTCACTCAATTCACAATTTCTTCATCTACCCATAGCATGAGTAGCTAAATCCACAACTAGAGTTGTGGGAACCATGAAGATCTAACAAAGTAGACCCGAATATGCAATTCTTTGATTGGGTATTTGCATGTATTAATCAATTCACTTCATTTTCCATGTTTTCTAGTAGTGGCCAACATTAGAACTTTCCTAGTGTTACCTTCCCCATCCAGGTGGTAATGAACAGAAAAAGAGATTGGTTAATAGGATTTGATGATGTGTCATCGTCTAATCAATCGAACTAGATCAAGAAGAGGTTGACTGGGATTTATAGGTAATGATTAGTATTACACATTATGGAGATGGGCCAAGTCACATAGTGAAATTCACCACTCACCTGGACCAAAGGGTTTTGTGAATTTTAATTACCTTCCTACATACTATACAAAAGATTTGAATTTATTTATCTAGTTCTACTATGTTGGGGAATCATGGGGAACACAATACCTTATTTGCTCTCCATTTGTTAGTTTATTTTCATATTGAACGTTGTAAGCCCCCCTTCCTTGGGAAATTGAGTTGGTTAATTATTTGAATTGCTTATTGATGAATTTTCTTTGTGTCTATGTATCCCTTAGGTTAGACCCTAACCTTGGATAGGTTTTATATCTTGACAACTACTGCTTTATCCTCTAAGACAAGGTGTAACTTGGGTGACATCAAAGATTTTTAGCGCAGTTGTCGGGGAATACAGCTAGACTTAAGTTAATTCGTTAAGTAATTTGAGTATTAATCCTTAGTTCCCTTTATTTTACTTTTGCTTTTGTTTTTGTTTCTTTGCAAGGTATACTAGTAGTATACGCCTAATACTCGGAGTCAAGGAAATCCCTTAACTCCACTTGACCCAGAGATCCAATGAATTACTAGAAGAATGGCCTAAGAAAATGTCAATAATGGGGCCAATGCAACTTTGAACCGAAATGATCGAAATGATAATCCACCTCCTTTGGAGACCATTCCACAACCTCATGAGTTCAACTCCGATGCTTTTCAATGGAATAAGTATAGGTTGAACCCTGTGGTTATGGATGTGACTGGGCTATTGTGTTGCCACCACTACTGTCTGACACAAACTTCACAGTTTCTAGTGGGTTACTTCAGATGTTGCAGTACCATAGGCTATTAGAGGATCCATATAGACACTTGCACATTGTTGCATTTGTTTTAAGAGTTTGATATGGACATATAATCTATCTATGGATTTTATAGGACTTTGTGTTTTCCAATTTTCTCTTCTAGGAAATGTTGCACTATGGAAGTCTGAGCTCCAGCAGAGTTCAATCACTAGTTGGGAAAATTTGCAGAAGACGTTTTTCGAGAGGTACTTCCCTAGATACAAGAAGCTTAGGTTGAAAGATCAGATTAATAACTTTGAGCAACTTCCTGGTGATTCAATTAGCACTACTTGGGAGCGGTTTACTACGTGTTTGAGGAGTGTCCCTAACCACAAGATAGTTGATGATGCCTTGGTGGAGATCTTCTACCCTGCCCTTGATGAGAATAGTCAAGCTTATGTTGACACTATTATAGGGGCATATTTTTTGATCAACCATTGGCAAGGATTGTCGAGAGTATGAAGCAAGTGGTCAAGCTGAATAGTGCATGGGGACAACATAATAAAGCTTCTATGAGGAGTTCATGTATTGTTAGTGTTGGTTCAGAGCAAGTTAAAATTAATGAGGAGATTAAGCAACAATTTGCTCAACTTTGTACAAGCATAGATGTGGTTATGAAGCAAAACCAAGAAAGAGTTTATGTGGTAGTTTACCAACCTCCACGTGCACCCATATACGAGGAGCCTTATTTTGAGGGGGATGCTTTTTATGTGAGTGATCAGACGAGTAGTTTTTGGACCAATGCCCAAGGGTCCAATCAAGACTATTGGCACCAAGGTCAAGAAAACAAAGATCAGAACTATGGTAGAGATAAAGCTTATAGAGACAACCAAGGTGGTTATTATGATACTAATTGGGGTAGAAGAGATCATTTCAGAAATGGTCCATATGTTCCACCACATAATTGAGACGCAGTTGCAAGTGATCCCAAAATTAAGGAGATGTTTAATCACTTATTGAAGAAAGCAAAGATACAAGATGAAACTATAAAGGGCATGAAATCTAACAATTCAAGTTTTAATCAAAAGATAGAGACTCATTTTGTTGCTATTTAAGAGCCTGAGCAATAATCTGGTCAAGTGTCATCTCAGTTGAATCAATGTCGAAAGGGTACATTACCTAGCAACACAGTTCAAAATTCAAAGAATGAACGACAATATATCTAGTTACTTCTAGGGGTGGCAAGGGTACCATTGATCCTCCTATGTTGATTGAGGTAGAAGATGTTCGTGAGAAGATAGTTGCAGATGAGGATGTGGTTGAAGGAGATGATTGTGTCGAAAATGGGGTGAGTGAGGTAGCTATAGAGACATAATAATCCCATCCCAAGCCATCCTCCTCCTTTCCCTCAAAGACTCAAAAAGAGGGAGTAGGAAGGCAAGTTCAAGCATTTTCTCGCTATGCTTAAGCAACTATCCATCAACATCCCTCTTATTGCAGCATTGGAGAAAATGTCTAGCTATGCCATATATATATATATATATATATAGGACTTGATCACCAAGAAATATATTATGAGTTAGGAGCTTTCTCAAGAGCTTCAACATTGTAGTGTCATCACTACTATGCCATTAGCTCAAAAGCTTGAAGACCTAGGTGTTTTCATCATACCTTGCACTATAGATGATGTGGAGTTCATAATGGCACTATGTGATCTGGGTACTAGTATCAATTTGATTCCTCTTGCGATTTATAAAAAGCTTGGATTGGGACCTCTTACTCCTACTAACATGTGATTGTTGATGGAAGATACAACGGTGAAGAAACCTGTGGCGATACTTTATGATGTGTTGGTTAAAGTGGAAAAATTTATATTCCCTGCAGAATTTGTCATCCTAGACTATGAGGTTGATTTCAAAGTTCTAATCAACATGGGAAGACCATTCCTGGCCATGGTATGAGCTCTAGTGGATATGGAAACAGGTCAACTCAAGTTTAGATTGAATAATAAACAAGTTGTATTTGACAAATGTATTGAATTTCAGTGAGTATGAACAATATGCGGTCAACCTATGAGCCAACTTTATGACTTGTAGATCAAACTACGAGTGATGAATGGGATTTGTGGAACTCAGATAGGTTTTTGAAATTTTTCCAAGTGTTGATAGGTCTAAGAGACCTGGACTTATGAGTGTAGATCCATCTACGACTCATAATCAGGGTTTCGTTGACCTATAATTTTAACCATTAGTCCAGTAAGGATATAAAAGGGTGGTCAAATTATTTTGACCCAACTTTTACCTAATTGACCAAAACTTCCCAAAATTTTTCCTTTACCTCTATATTCTGATCAATTTCCAGCGATCAAACCCATTTTTCGGTGTGATTTTTCAGCACCTGGGGCTTTTCATCTTTCACCTTCTCTTTCTTCTTCAAGTTCATCATTATTCATAGTAAGTTTCTTGATTTAGTTTTAATCTCAAAATATACATTGTACTGAATTGCTTGTTGTGATGATTGTGATGGGTTTGATGTCTAAGAATGAATTTCTTGTTGAATTTGAATGGTGACTGTAAAATTAGGGTTCCCTTTGATTGAAATTGGATGTTTGAGTCTGAAATTGAATGTTTTGATATGACTGACTACTGAATACTATGCCTATTGAGTCATTATCCATGCTTGATTGGTTGATATTGCATGATTTATGATTGTGTTGGTGGGTATTGACATGAGCATATGATGTTGTGTGAGTCAAATAAGAAGAGTCGGAAACATAAGTTCTTCCATGCTTATTCTTTTTTTTTGATGCGGTGAATGTTTATGAAATTCTCGTGGGGTATTGGTTATTATCTGCTTATCATGATTGCATACTCGTATGCTTGCTTCGATGCAATTGAGTAAGTGTTGGATGTGTTCTTAGGGTCCTTATGATGGACTTTAAAAAATGAGTTATCTAAGATTTCTTATTCGCTAGGGTCTTTTAATTGCCCCTTGTGGGAAATTTCAGACACTTGATGATTTGAGTATTCCTCAGATGAGACCTTCTATGAGTCGTAGATCACTTTACGACTCGTAGATAGGTCTAGTAGATCCTTGCTCTTTTTCAATTACTCTAAAAAATTTTATATGAACCTAGTTTAAGACTCGTAAACCAATTTACAAGTTGTACCCAGCGCTTGTACAATTTCTAGTGATCATTATTGTTCTGAAGCACTAGTCTACAAGAGTATTTTATGACTCGTAGTACTCACTACAACTCGTAAAGGGACTCTCGTAGAGCCCTTCTGGAACTGGCTCAATTGAGTTTCTGCTTTTTCTTTCTTTATTCTTGGGGCTAAGTATGGTTTGTTTACATTTATTTTTAGTTACAATGGCCCCGAATAGAAATTGCTCAAAGATCAAGGCCTTTAGGAGAAAGCTCATTGATGAGCCTGCTGATGATGAACAAACCCCTCAGCTGAGTAGGACACTAGAGATCCATGATATTGCATCAGGCCCTGAGGCTGAGGTACCACAGACAAGAGTAGTAGAAGCCAGAGCTGCACACACTCAGGCTCAGACTGATAGTGCTTTCCTGTCTGAAGGGAAAGGTAGTAAGGAGACTAGGAGTAGCATGCTCCAAATGACTAGATCCAGAGAGGAGTCCACCTTTGAGAAGGGTTCTGACGACAAAGGAGATGTCGAGTCCTTCATTGCACTATCTTCTTCATCACCACCAGATGCTAGTACTCATCGATAGAGCGTTGAGGGTGTGGAGGCAATATTCTTAGAGGGTATGTAGCCCAAGGAGTGGGACAAGACCACTCGCTTTATATATGAGCCTCTCGAGTGATTGATGATGGTCTAAGTTGTGTCCCAGGTCTAAAAGACATGATGATACATTATTGACTCACATGGCTGACGGAGTCACTTGGACGATACTCCCCGATTTTGCTATGGAGGTTTTATGCATATTACACAACCACAATTCATTGTTGTCTTCCTAAGAGGAAGAGACCTATCACTCAGCCAGATTGATAGAGGTATGACTGAGTAGTCAGAGGGTCGATATTTCTGAGGAGATGATCCGCCATATACTTTTTGGTCCCGAGTATCGTGCCCTCAGGTCAAAAGCAGAGTTTGACCATCGCTTGGGGCAAGCCAGGAATTCATTGATTCTTAAGCATTCGGTATATTAGACCTCACTTTTGAGATGGGTGGCTGGTTATATTGTAGAGAAGGTTTTGGAGTCTGCTTGGGTCACCACTCATATGGAGCCAATCGTCAAGGCTTCACTCTCTTTCCCCGCCAAGTTTTGTTGTGTAGTTTTTAGATCACGCATCTGGCCAACATTGGCGAATAATACACTTATGTCAAAGTGAGCAGTATTGCTTGCTAGCATATTGGTTGGCTACGACATTAATTAGGCCCGACTCATAGCAAACCAGATACATGAGTTAGCACTAAAGAGGGGCACTTCTATCCTATTTCCCATTTTGATCTACAGGCTCTATGTTGAGTCTACGGTCGAGATTTTGCAGTAGTTGGACCAGCTAGTTGAGCCCAAACATACTTTAGAGCCTAGCCTGATAAAGGATGATGAGAATCCAGTGGCACTTCAGAAGGCACAATGAAATACCCCTCATGTGCTTTCGAATATCCCATAATCATAATTTTCATACATCTCAAAATTTGTGTATGATTTCAAAAATCTGACTTCATATATTTAATCAGGGGCAAAATTTAGTGTGAAATGGGTATAACCCAAATTTTAGAAGAGCAGTAGCGAAAAATAATTTTAGCTAATTTTTATTTCCAATGGTTGTCAGCGCCCAAGCCATGACACGCCTGGGGTGCGAACTAGTATAATTATTGCCTCTGCGACTATTTTGTGTCACGCCTGGGGTGTGGACCAGTGCATTTCATGCCCTATTTTTCGAACTTAGTTCAAGGGCATTAAGGTCATAACCCAATACCCATTTAAACGTGAAATCTTCCATACTTAGCCATTTTTAACTCTAACTCATAGATCCCTCTCTATAGCCTCTCCAAGACTTTATTAAATCTCTAATTAAAAATTCAAGGATTTCAAGCTCAATTTTGGAACTCAAGAACCCATCTCAAGCTTCAAGTTTCCCTCAACTCAATTTCAAGATATTCAAGGTTTGAGTTATGTAGGTCTTCATCCATGGGTCCTTTCACCCATGGAGCCCAATTTTTCTTTTTATTTAAATTACATGATTTCAAGTTTTATTACCTCTACGCATCTCTTATTATAAATTATGAACAAAAATTATATTTTATTTTATTAAGTATTGATTGATTATGCATAAACATCTATTTCAAGCTTATTCTACGAATTGATTTTGCCTATTGAGACTATGCATGAGTTGAGCTACGAAACCATGAACTATTATGAGCTTTTGTGATGGATTTGAAGATACACTAAATTAGGGTTTTACTATAATATTGGTGGCTTGGTTTGCATTGAGTTTACTCATCTTATTTTAATCTTAAATTGCATGATGTTGAATAAGTATCATGAACCCACCATTTGTTTAATAAAATTATATGACAAGAATTCTCAAGTTGTTGATGATCTATTACATGATTTACAAGTCAAGTGATTTTATGATGATTAATGGATTTCAAGCATGTATTGAATTTCTGAAAAGTATATATAATTTTACAACTATCAAGTTGAGCCCTATTTCAAGATTTTTACCTCTTGTGAGCCATTCAGTCAAAGCAAGGGATCATGTATGATTATTATTTTTTCTCATGTTCAAGTTAGGCTCACTAGTAGAGGTCAAGAATGTTTGTTAGCTACTCATGTCATGTTATCATGTATCTTACAGGTTACTCATGAGATTATTAAAGTATGATTATTTCAAGTATTCTTTAGGATTTGACTTAGCACCGATTGAGGCGTAAGATGGGGGCTAGACTCAAGGGGTCCTTATATAAAGTCTTTATTCTCTGAACTATTTGCCATCATAGGATTATGTATTATACCCTTACTATACTAGTGGATTCATCAAGTTCATGTTATCATATTTTGTTTACCTTGGCAAGTAGATCACACTTCGCTTGGGGGTATCATACCCGGTCATCTGTACCGATGAGGTGTCATGTCTTAGATTCCAAGTCGTAGTTGCTTGGTCTATGTCGGTTGAGGTCTCTTTCTACATATATATATATATGATATGTTATGCAAGTTAAATATTTTATAAGCATGTTTTGGTACAAGCATTGATCATGCTTGTCATGTTGAGACTATATATCCATTGATTATGATTATGCATTTTAAATATATTGGTTTATGTGATTGTTGCATTGTACCCCACATACTTAGTACATTCAAATGTACTAACACATACTTTATGCCTACATGATATTACCATGTAGGGACTGGAGCACCTTTTAATCCTCCTCCTCCACGTGGCTAGTTTGATACTTCGAAGAAAGCTTTGGTGAGTCCTCAACTTTGAGGACAATATCTTTATTACTCATGCTATGTTAAGACTTCTCTTATTATGTTGAATACTTATTATCATGAAGGTAAGCCCAAGAAGTGTCTTGGCTTCTACTTCATTCTAAAGTAGAGATGTTGTTGTATACTAAGTTTGTATATGCATTCGGGATTGACTCTTCTTACGCTTTTATGTTTATGAAAGACTTCCCTCAGCCCCTCTTCCCTTTTTATACTTGACTCTTGTTGATGTTTATTTTCATTTTTGCAACCAAGGATATGTACAAAATATGCTAAGAGGCTTGTTTGGATTGTCTTCGGACATCCCATTTGCCATGTTACATCTAGGCCCTAGGCATGGATCGTAACACGCAGCCTCCTCCTATGCCAGATGTGTTTGCCCTAGAGCCACTACTTAAAGGTTCGATGACTGCCACCACTACTACTATTGCTAGTACTATTGAGTAGAGACCCCAGCAGCTCAAAGCAGTCGATATTGAGAGGGGTCCTACTATAGCTGCTCCTGTACCAGAAGCCAACCACTTCACAGCCTTCTACAGCGGGAATGGTCTATGTGTCCACCGTTCTATTTAGACCATGGTGTAACAGTTATCACGTGCTAACGCCCAGTTGTCTCAGCTTATTCAGCATCTTAGGCCATGGGTCTAGTAGACCAATATAGACTCAGAGGAGAGGAGCTAGGCATTCACTATTTCTACTATTCAAGAGCGTGTTTCTGCAGTATATGCCTGCATTAATGCCTTTGATTAGTATGTTCAGAAGAGGTTAGCCAAGGTCCAGCCTTCTGATTTGTTAATCGTACGTCAGGAGACCGAGAAGCTTAGGGTTGGCATGACATCATCACTTGTGGCAATAGTTACACTACTATAGATAACATCTCCTATATCTCTATTTGATTTATTTATCACCGAGAAGCCTACACAGGCTTTTCATAGGAAAAGACCCCTAGAGGAGAAAAATATATGTGCAAGGCTCTTAGAGGATGAGTAGGATAATCTTGGGCTAGCCTTGAGGACTTTGAGGCATAATAAGGAGATGAGTCTAGCTCGTGCTATGATAGGGAGAGAAGTATTGGCTCCTTTGAATAGAGTACTACAGCTAATGAGACTACCCAATAGGGAGAGGATGGACAGACTCAACCCGAGATTGGGGCTTAGGCGCCCAGGTATGTTTTTGACCCCTATTTATTCTATTCTTGCTTGATTTAGTGAATTGGGACAACACACATCTTTTTCGATGGGGTGTGGGTAGTTATGAGCCTTAGTGAAGTCTAAGTATCTCATGGTCCGTAAATACCCCAAAGTTTGATCCCATGATTTTCTTGTATGTGCTCTTTTTCCTCATGGATATTTAATTTCTATTGAGCCAACACATTTATGGTGTTTAGATAATACTTGTAGCATATAGTACTAAAACTTATAGCATATAGCATATTTTTTTATGTTATATTTTGAAAATTGGAACCCACCAAAAATTTTGATTAGTAGTTACATGGCAATCATGTATGTTTAGATGTTAGACAATATTTGTTCTGATAAGTGAGGGCAATTGAGATATGAAGCAAGATCTACGAGTCTCTTGTTGATAATGTATGTAATGTCATATGAGTGTGAGCTTATTTTTGCTAGATTCATGTATTTTTTTTCTAATTCAGAACTTGACCAGTTACTCTAAGAGATGATATTGTTTGTTCAAGTTATCAATCTTGGCCTTCTTAACTTGACTTGTTCCTTTATGCGTTGTTTGGAAGGTCTCCTAGATTGCCTTGGCATCTTGATGGGCAGTAATTCTATTATCCTTATCATTGCCTATTCCACATATTTGAATCTTCTTAGCTTTAGCATTGTTCAAGATGGCAAACTTGTCAGTAGCATCCCATTTAGTTCATTCTTAATAGATATGGTAGGTCCATCAAGTATTACATTGCACACATCTAGACTTTCCCAATGAGATGGTCCATCATTCCATTCATTCACTATCCGTAGTAGTTTCTATTGAACAATGGTAGTCTTGTTTGACAAGCTCAATATTGCAAAGTAGATGATGCATCCATGATCCTTTTCCAGGTGTTAGCCTATTGTTGAAAAGACTTTCTCTGATACCAATTAAAAAGACTTCTCCTCCTAAAGCTCAATAGAACCAGGTTCTTAAGTAACACTAGAAGAACTAAAAAAAATACTGCAATCAGAAAAACACACAACGTATAGTGAATATATTCTCTGTGTAATGACCAAGCCTATGGCCTAGACGTGTCAAGGCAAATTAGGAACCCGAAGGAACCCCAAGCAAGCCTCTTAACATATCATTCATAAATCTTTTATCGTGGATGCAAATAAACAACAACAAGAGAGTACAAACAAGGAAACAAGACTAATGAAAACTTTGATAGAATAAAACATAGTAGAGTCAAAGCTCAAAGCATAAGTACATCATTGTTCGAACAACACCTCTAAACATAGATCGATCGTGGGCCAAAACACATTCTAGGCTCACCTTTATAGTATCAAAGTTTAACATAACAAGATAATAAAAGCATGAGTAGCATAGCTAGTCTCCACAAACTTGACGACTCACAAAGGCTTATATTCAAGATGTCCAAGACTAGCTACGAGAAGGATAATCATGAGGAGCTCCGGTTCCTACATGGTGACATCATGTAGGCATAGTATATGCGTTAGTATATTTGAATGTACTAAGTATGTAGGATGCAATGCAACAAGACATAAGCCAACTATTACTTGAAATCCAAGACATGTCCCCCCCTTGGAAGGTGATTGAGGTACACAACCCTCAACATAGTAGTATGGGCATCTCACTCCCCGACAAGGTGGTCAAGGAACATACACTTTAACGTGGTAGAATGGGCATGTCACCCCCAGATAAGGTGATTTAGGTACATACCCTTCAACATGGTACTACAGGCATGTCACCCTATGATAATGTGATTGAGGTACATACCCCTCGACGTGGTAGTATGGGCATGTCACACACACACCTCCGACAAGGTGGTCAAGGCTTGTCACCCCCTCATAAGGTGATTGGACATGTCACCCCCCAACAAGGTGTGGTCAACTTGGAACATTATAGATACTTCTTATGAATTCGATATATACTTACATCACCATAATCATTATAAGGTTACTTGACTCATAAGTCATGCAATAGATCCTCAGCAACTCAACAATCCTTAACAAAACATTTTATCAAATAATTGATGGGTGTGCAATTCTAGTTCAAAATCATCCAATTCAAGAGTGAAATAGTATGAGAAAACTCAATGTAAATCAACCTACCAACTCATGGTAAAACCCTTATATAAGATACATCGAAATGCCCAATCAAATCTTACCATAGATCATAGTTCCATAGATCAAAACATGCATAGTCACAATAGATAAGCCATCTCATAGTATAAGATTAAAATAGGTAAACATGTGTTTTCAATCAACATTTCATGAATCCCCAACATTTTATATAATAATAATACCCATAAGCAACACAACTTGGAATATGTAATTTTCATAAAAAGGAAGGTTGGGCACCATGGGTGAAAGGACCCAATAGTTGATACCCACATACCTCAACTTTGGGGATTTCGTTGATAAAGATTTAAATGAGAACTTGAAGCTTGAATGAAGTTCTTGAGATTTGGAATTGGGATTAGGGAACTTGAATTTGGATTAAATATTTGGCTAAGTATTAGAGAGGGTTTTGAGAATGTTTTAAATGATATAAAGTTGAAATGGCTAAGTAAATGTTATTTTTACACATAGGTGAGTATTGGGACAAGTCCCCAAGGCCTTAGGATGAAATGAAAAATGAAGGTAAAACTTGAACTGGTCCGTGTCTGGTCCATGATGCGGACCTAACATGAAGGGCAAATTAACACTGGTATGCGCCCCAGGCACGTTGTGGCCTGGGCACGTACAACCACTATTTTTCATAATTTTGCAAAAATTATTTTTTGTTATGGTTGATCTAAAATCGGGGTTTTACCCATTTCTCACTCAATTTTTCCCTTGATCATGAATATGAAGTCGAATTTTCAATATCACACATAGATTTTGAGATATATGGACATTACAATTATGGGCATTTTCAAGGCACATTTTCAGGTGTTTTTAGGGCATTTCAATATCTCTTCCTTGGGAATATTTGTCCCCGAATGACAAAGAAGTGTACACAATAGAAGTAATTATGAAGAAATTAGCCCAACAAGAATGAAACAATGCACTTAAACACTATTTTCAAAAATCTCAACATAAGTGTTAAAAATCACCATAAATTTGTCAACATAAACATAAATGCATGCAAATGACATAAGGGCTGAAATTTAATATTTGAAATCACATAGGGGAAATTTAAATTATTAACTTCGGCTTGAGTAGAATGGAAGAGATATAGGTTACACTTTTGCATGTCCACCTCCACTTCCCATATGGTATTTTCAATATGTTGGTTTCTTCAAAACCTTGACGGAAGCTACATTCTTGTTTCTCAATCTCTTCACTTGTTTATCGAAAATTTCTACTAGCATCTCCTCTTAAGTCAAATTATCTTCTACCACACCAACCACATCCAAAGGTACAATAGTACTTGGGTCACCCACAAACTTTCTCAACATAGATACATGGAAAACCAGATGAACCATATTCATATCAATGGGCAACTCTAACTCATAGGCAACCTTACCAATCCTCCTAAATACTTTATAAGTACCCACAAACCTTGGGCTCAATTTATCCTTCTTACCAAATCGAACCACACCCTTTATGGGTAAGACCTTCAAATAGATCCAATCACCAACCTTAAATTCAAGATCCCTTCTCCTTACATCGGAATAGGACTTTTGTCTACTTTAGCCTGTTTTGAATCTCTCCCTAATCAACCTCACCTTCTCCAAAGCCTCCATGACCAACATCGGACCTAGAAAAGCCATCTCCCCTACCTCAAACCATCCAATTGGAGAACTACAACGTCTACCATAGAGAGCTTCAAAAGGAGCAGTACCAATTGTTGAATGACAACTATTGTTGTAAGTAAACTCAATGAGTGAAAGATGATCATCCTAACTACCCTTAAACTCCAAAACACAAGCGCTAAGAATATCCTCAAAAGTTTTGATAGTCTTGTCTGCTTGGCCATTGATTTGAGGGTGAAAGGCCGTGCTAAGCTTTACCTTGGTACAAAGACCATTTTGGAAAGACCTCCAAAAGTAAAAAGTGAATTTGTCAACACGATATGTAAAAATAGGCAAAGGCACCCCATGAAACTCATGAATGTGCAATTTGTCATAATCTTCGACAACATGAGTAGTTTTGAACGGAAGGAAATGAGCCATCTTTGTTATTCTATTAGCAACAACCCAAATAGAGTCAAAATGCTTTCTAGTCTTAGGCAACCAACCATAAAATCCATGTTGATTTCCTCCCACTTCCATGTAGGAATCTCTATATCTTGGGCTAGGCTACCCGATCTTTGATGTTTGGCCTTCACTTGTTGGCAATTGTTACATTTAGATATGAAGTTGGCAATGTCTCTCTTCATACTACCCCACCAATACAATTCCCTTAAAAATCTATATATTTTTGTAGAACTAGGGTGAATAGAATAGGAACAATTATGGGCTTCATCTAAAATCTTCTTCCTCAAGTTATCAGCATTAGGAACACACAATCTACCTGGGTACCTAAGGGTACCATCTTCCCGTTGGGAGAAAACCTCCACTTTTCCATCTCTCACCAAGGCCTTAAATTCTAACAAGGCAAGGTCAAGATCTTGTTTCGCCTTCACCTCTTCACTCAAGGAAGACTTAGAGCCATCAATAACCACTAAACCACCATTATCAACTTCTTCCAACCTAAACCCCAATCTAGCCAACCGGTGAACCTCTTTAGCCACCTCATTACCACCATCATCAACATGAGCTTGGCTACCCATATATACCCTACTTAGAGCATTAACCACAACATTAGCTTGGCCAGGGTGATAATGTACACTTATATCATAGTCTTTAAGGAGCTCTAACCACCTTCTTTGTCTCAAGTTAAGATTTTTTGGGTGAACACATATTGTAGACTCTTATTGTAATGACACAAACTAATGGACTAGATGTGATATGGCGAATGGGGAATGCAGAGGGACCCAAATCAAGTCTCTTATTCTATCATTACACATCCTTGGTCGCGAAAGCAATTAGATAATAAATAAAGAGTAGAAATAAGGGAAAAGGGACTAAGGGAAATCCTTCATTTCATAAAGCATCAAAGAGTCAAAAAAAGTCAAGCTTATATCATCATTACATTTCTTGTCGAACAACACCTCTAAACTTAGAACTTAGCGGGGGCCAAGACAAGCAACCAAGATCATCCTCATAGTCAAAGCATACCATAAAGAAAAGAGAGTTTATACATAGCATAAATCAAGAGAAGTATATAATCTAACTTGAGAACTCACCAACTTACTTTGAAAGATATCGCACTAGCCATGTGGAGGAGTAGCAAGATCAAGTGGGGCTCTAATTCCTACATGGTAACATCGTGTACGGATAGAGTATGCAATAGTACATTTGAATGTACTAAGTATGTAGGATGAAGTGCAACAATAGATAGGAAACATGGTCATAATGCATAATCAGGCAATAGATGAACATATAGCAATATGACATGCATGAATGATACTTGAAGTAAACATACTTTTATATAAAACATATTACATGTGTAGGAATAGACCATCGTCATAGGCCAAGCAACTTAGTACTTGGAATCTATGATAGACCACCCCTTGGAAGTGATTAAGGTACCAACCTCTCAATTGGTTGACATACATGACCACCCTCCACCAGAAATGATTGAGGTACCAACCCCTTAATTAGTTGATGGCTTACCAACCCCATCCGAGGCAATTGAGGTACCAACTACTTAATTGGTTGATGGCTTACCACCCTTATCCTAGTAAATTGAGGTACCAACCCTTCAATTGGTAGATGGATTACTACCCCCCATCCTATGCTTTTGAGGTACCAACCCCTCAATTGGTTGATGGCTTACCACCCCCATCCTAGGCGATTGAGGCATCACCCTCAATTGGCTATGGTCAAATAAAAACACAATAGATATATATAATGGAATCAACATATTCATATGACACTTTCATCATTATAAAGTCACTTAACTCATATTCCAAGCATTAGACCTTCAATAACTCAAGATACATTAACCGTACATTTCAACAAACACTTGGTGGGTGTGTAATGCTAGTGTAATATCATACAATTCAAGAGTAAAATTATGCAAGTAAATACAATGTAAAACCACCCACTAATAATTGGAAACACCCTCATGCAATATACATCAAAATCATTCATCAAATCTCAAGATAGACCTAAGATTCATAACTCAAAAAATGCATAAATAGTCATACTTTTACAAAACCCCAACATAGTTCATAGTCAAATTCATTAGAGAAGACCCATAAGTAAAATAAACTTAGAAATATGTAATTTAGGTAAAAAGAAAGCTTGGGTACTATGGGTGAAAGGACCCAATGGTTGAAACCCACATACCTTCACTTTGAAGAATACTTGATGAAGATTGGAAATGGAGAATTGAAGCTTGAGTTAAATCCTTAAGATCCGAATGAGTTTTGGGACTTGAATTTGGGGTAAAATATTTATATAAGTGTTTGAGAGAGTATTGGGAAATGTCTTGTATGATATGAAGGTGAAATATGGCAAAGTATAGGTATTTTCAAGCATGGAAAGACTTAGGCCCTAGACCCAAATGCCTTGGACCAAACAACAAATCTGGCACCGTTTTAACACTAGTCCATGCCCTAGGCACATCGTGCCAGGGGCGTGGATAAACACAGAAGAAGGAATTTTGGGAAATTTGACATTGTGATTCGATTGCTCTAAAATCGAGGTTAGACCCATTTTCACTCAATTTTTCCCCTGATCAAGAATATGAAGTCAAATATTTGATATCACGCATGGATTTTGAGATATATTGAAATTATAATTTTGAGCACTTTGGAGGCATATTTTCAGGCACTTTTTGGGGTCATTTCAATATCTCTCCTAGGGAACATTCATCCCTAGATGTCAAAGAAACGTACATAAGAAGAATAATCATGAAAAAATCATCCCCAACAAGAATATAACAATACACTTAAATACCATTTTCAAAAACCTCAACATAAGTGTTAAAATAACTATGAACTTTGTCAACATAAACATGAACGCACGCAAATGACTTAGAGCTGATACATGAGGCATGAAATCACATAGAAGACTTAGAATTATTATCTTAGGATTGAGTAGAATGGAAGTGATAGGGATATCGCTTTTGCATCTCCATTTCGGCCTCTAGTAAATAGTCTTAACTGGTAGGATATGAGCCAACTTTGTCATTCTATCAACCACAATCCAAACAAAATCAAAACATTTTCTAGTTTTAAGCAACTCAACCACAAAATCCATGTTAATTTTGGATAACACGCAAAGTAGAGATGGAACCAACATGAGTGGCATGTACCCCTCAAGACCATTCACAAGGAGTTAAGCAAAAGATATCCAAGACCTACATGTAATGTTCATGAACAAGGAAGCATTAGAGGAGTTTGAGGGTCGCCAAAGAAAGGCTTAAAATGTGTTGAAGGTCTATTATGGTGAGAAGATGGAAGGAAAGAGATCATATGTGCAAATAGCTACTACTTGAGTTCAAGGATTTGAAAAGAAGGCAACCAAACAAGGCCCTTACTCATTAAGGGTAAAATTATAAAGAAAATATCTTTTTTTTATTTACTTAGTATAAATAGCCTTATTTTATCATTTGGAAGACTTAGACTATGTTTAATAGTGAATTCTCAAATTGTAGTATCTTCTTAGTTGAGTAATTAGTGAGTAATTAGGGTGAACTCTTAGAAGTGTTAGTTGACTTGTTTGTTTGGTTAATTGAAGGTTGCCCATTTGTGGTTCTTACTTTCCTTCAATATTTCCTTCTGGGGTTTGATTTGAGTTGTTGAAATCAATTGGGAGGTGAAGGTTTTAGTCCTTCGCTGCTCATAATGTTAGAAGTTTGAATTTAATCCACATATACTTCTATGTTTATTCCATTTTTCCTTCCTTTCTTGTTTGATCTTTATCATTTGATATGAAGAGCTTAAGTTTAGATTTGTTTTCATGAATATAGGTCTTGGAATTTTGATCCACTCAAACATCCAAAAGTCCAAAAAAAAACCCAAAATTTTAATTTGGTTTGTTAATTTTGACACTAGATTCTTGTTTACTAATGTTTTTTGAGCCTAAATCTCAAATATCATTCAATTTGGAGTTGTGAAAGTGAAGTTGTCATTGAAGGGTTTTGAGCATTTAACCTTTTCAAATTTTGACAGTGGGTTCTTTGATTGGGAAGAAATTGAAGGTTGATAATCGTTGGGGTTTGTTCTCTATATCAAGGGGAAGCTAATCCTAAATTTTGAGCCAATTCTGAGTTGATTTGAAGGTGTTGGGATTTAGTGTGTGTTCTTGAAGATATTGAAGTGTTCTTGAATAAAAAGAAGACCAAAAGGTACATTTGATCTACTTTTATCAATTTAAAGTTGGTCAAAAGTGTTTGTTGGCCTTAGTTGAAATTTGGGGAAAAAATCTGAAAAAAGATTAAAAAAAGAACTTCCATGTCAGTGCCAAGTCAGCACCAGTCAGCAGCTGCAGTCCTTACAGATGCTCCATGTGGCATGTGTACTGCAGTTTCAAAGACTTAAAATCTACAGACTTTTTTGGACCCCAAATTTTTCTAAGTATGAGAGGTTTTTTGGGCATAAATTTTTTTTTCTAAGTGTCCAAACAAAGTGATTCTTTTTCTTAAAATTTTTATGCTTCAATTCTCCAACTATTTAGCAAGTAATTAACATCTTTAACTACTTGTTAACTAGCATTAATGATCAAATCAAACACCTTTCAAGTCATGAACGCCTTAAGCCTTCAAAAAGTTTTCTAAGTGTCCGAACTCAATTCTTCAAATTAGGTAACAATAAGTACTTTCTTCTACTTTTGTTACTTAGGTATTTTTTGAGTCTGATATTTTTTGTGCCTTTTTCTTCTAGTTTTTCTTCTTTTATTCATGTTCCTAAGCTTTGTTTGAGTCATCCTTCTTTCAAGAGTCATAAGAATCCACTCCACCACAAATTATAGGTGACCTTGAATTGATTGAGCGGAGCTAGTTCACTATCAATTTTGAGACCACGCCATAGAAGTTGCATTGGGAGTTACATACGAGTGATATGAGACTTATGCTACTAATCATGTTTGTTGCATGTTGTAGGTATCATATGTAATACAAGTCCAATAGGGGAAGGTTCAGAAAACATCATGGAAACTCTTGCTTACATCTCCAAACAAATAGCGAAAATGAATGGAAGGATGGGAGGTATGGAGGAAAGGTTGATACGGATGGAGAATAAGAAATGAGGAAAAGCAATTCAACCCTTAAATGAGGAGATAAGGAGGGCATCGATGCATTCCACTACCATTACCCTAGGATAAGCCCATAATCTATGTTTTCCTCCACAAATCGAAACTCGAAGCTACCAAAACCCCACTTTCCAAATGAACAACAATCCAAACCATCCAAGACAAGCTTCACCATACCCAACCCCACAACCCTATCAACCTCCTCAAGAGAATCTTCCTTTTGTGGCGAACTAAGTCCATTACCAAACTCTATTCTGAAATGCACCAGATGTATCTTCTAATACATGTCAACCCTCCCCTCCAAAAACTGCACCATAAATTCCCTACCAAGATTACCAAAATCCTCTTTATGATAAAATATATGGAAATCTAAATAATGATGAGTTTTGGGAGCATGGGGGTAGGATACCTATGGAGTACAAAGAGAAGAAGTCCAACCTCGAGATTTGGGGTAGGATCATAGCATGGGAGGCCAAGATTATAGGTATAGAGAAGATAGAATGGGGAATAGAGGAGATAGGATGGGATATAAACAATATAAGATAGGAAATAGAGGAAATAGGTTTTAGGAGTGGAATGATAAAGAAAGGGGCTTGAAAACTATCAAGGTTACACTTCCAAGGTTCAAAGGAAGTAGTGACCCTTATAAGTTCTTGGATTGGAAAATTCAAAGTGATCAGATATTTCTCATAAATAATATCTCAAAAACTTTGAAGGCGAAGTATGCTCTCACACAATTTGAAGGGTATACATCCACTTGGTGGGAGTCTAAGAGGAGGAAAAGGGAGAGTTATTACATTTATAAGTTACCTACTTGGCAAGAGTTATTGAACTTATGGAGTTGAGATACTTGACTCCAAACTACGAACAATAGGTACTCAAGAAGGTATTTATGATGAGGCAAGGTACCAAAAGTGTTGAAGAGTATTATGATGAGTTTGAGGACTTAAGAATGAAGTATAAAATGGAACAGAACATTTAATGTATGGTGATTCAATTTGTGGCCAACTTGAGGTATGATATCTTGAAACCATTGAAGCTTAAGCACTAATAAACTCTTGAAGTGGCTTTCCATGATGCCTCAAAGGTAGAAGTGGATTTGAAAGAAGAAAAGTCATACAAGGCCAAAGGTTCTTCAACTTCAACATGGGACAAAGGTTAAGATAATTGGAAGACCATATTTTCTAGGGAGCAACAAAAGGTTGGTGGTCAAGCTACTAAAGTCAAGCTTGATCACAATCCCAAGGCAACTGAGTAACCACAAGGAGGTAAGTATGCTAAACATAACTTTCCTTGTCCCTCTATAATTCAATGCTTTAGATGTCAAGGGAGGGGACATATTGCTAGTGAGTGTCCTAATAGGAGGATAATTGTTGCTCTTCAGGATAGGTATAAGACCGAAGATGATGAAGAGGGTGATGAACAAAATGAGAATGAGGGAAATGGAGGTGAGGTAGATGGGTTGGAAAATGAAGAAGGAAGGTTGGATGAGAGGGTCGATTTTGCTTGTTTCATAGGAAAAGAAAAATCTTTACTTGATAATGACAATGATTTGAAGGTGAATTCCAATATTTCATGTGTTGTGAGAAGAATTATTGGAGCCCTTACCAAAGGAGAGCTTGATTAAAGGGAGAATATATTTCATGCTAGGTGCAAATTTAAAGATAAAGTTTGTTCTTTAATCATTGATAGTGGAAGTTGCAGTAATATGGTGAGTAGTTCTTTGGTGGAACATATAGGAATTCCAACAACAATGCATTCTAACCCTTACAAGCTATAATGGCTTGATGATAGTGGAGAAATAAGTATCCTCAAATAAGCCAGCATTCGATTTAGTGTGGGTAAGTACAATGATGAATTGACTTGTGATGTTGTACCCATGTTGGCATGTCATATTTTGTTGGGAAGACCATGGTAATTTGATAGGGATGTTGTGCACCAAGGAAGATCCAACAAATACACTTTTGTGATTGAAGGTAGAAAGTATGTTCTTACACCTCTCACTCCATACAAAGTGAGTAAGGATTATCGGGATATGAAGCATCTTCGGGAGAAAATAAAAGTGGCAGAGGCAAAGGGGGATGGTCGAAGTTCCAAAAGAGTTGTCAACACTTATCTTTTGTTTCGTGCTAACCAAAATACTAGCACTTTCCTAGTATTGTTTCTTATCTTTTGCAGGAATATGACAAGAAGGTAAAGAAAATGTTGTAGCGAATACCCTATTAAGAAGGTTTGTGTTGGTGAGTACCTTGACTTCTAGAATGATGCCCCAAGGTAAGTGTACATATCTCCCTACTCCTAGGAACCCATGGCTGGACATCTCTATGGATTTTCTGTTGGGCCTTCCTAGGACTAAAAGAGGACATGATAACATGTTTTTGGTAGTGGATAGATTTTGTAACATGACTCATTTTATTCCATGCCATAAATGTGATGATGTATCCCATGTAGCATCTTTACTTGTCATCAATGCTCTTAAATTTGTTGGAGTCCCTCAAACCATAGTTAGTGATAGGTATTTAAAATTTCATAGTCACTTTTGGAAGAGTCTATGGGGTACACTTGGTACCATACTTATGTTCTTTAATTCTTCCCACCCTCAAACGGATGGAAAAATTAAAGTAGTCAATAGGACTCTTGGAAGTGTGCTTCAGTGCATGATTAGAGGAACCCCAACTACTTAGGAAGACTATTTACCCTTGATTGAATTTTCATACAATCGGTTTGTCCACTCCTCTATTGGAATGTCCCATTTGAGAAATGTCATGGCTTAAAACCTTTGCTTCCACTAACCATGACTCCATTATCTAGTAATGTTGTTTTGACCCTAGATGGCAAGAAAAGGGCAAGGGAGATGATGAGAATTCATACTAACGTTACAGAGGCAATTGAAAAGAACAATTCTAAGGTGGCTATTTGCAAGAATTGGGTGAGAAAGGAAGTTCTGTTCAACCAAAATGATTGGGTGCGGGTAGAGAGATTTTTATATGTTCGAAAAGAAAAGCTAAGTCCAAGAGGAGATGGATTTTTCAAAGTACTCAAGAGAATCAATGACAATGCCTACATGATTGACTTTCCAAGTGTGTATAATGTTCATAATGTTTTCAATATTATTGATTTACCTCCTTATATTGAGGTGAATCTTTGGATTCGAGGATGCATCCTTTTCAATAAGGGGAGGATGATAACATGCAAAGTAGAGATGACACCAACATGAGTAATACGTACCCCTCTAGACGATTCACAAGGAGTCTAGCAAAAGATCTCCAAGCCTTAAAAGCAATGTTCATGAACAAAGAAGCATTAGAGGAGCTTGAGGGTCACCAAATAAAGGCTTACAATGTATGGAAGGTATATCAAGGTGAGAAGATAGAAAGAAAGAGGTCATATATGCAAATGGCTACTACTTGAATTCAAGGATTTGAAAAGAAGGCAACCAAACAAGGCCCTTACACATTAAGGGTAAAATTAAAAAGAAAATGTCTTTTTGTATTTACTTAGTATAATTAGCCTTATTTTATTATTTGGAAGACTTAGACTATGTTGAATATTGAATTCTCAAATTGTAGTATCTTCTTAGTTGAGTAATTAGTGACTAATTCGGTTGAACTCTTAGAATTGTTAGTTGACTTGTTTGCTTGGGTTAATTCTAGGTTGCCGATTTGTGGTTCTTAGTTTCCTTCAATTTTCTCTTCTATGGTTTGATTTGAGTTGGTGAAATCTATTGGGAGGTGAGGGTTTTAGTCCCTTGTTGCCTATAGTTTGAATTTAATACACATATCCCTCTATGTTTCTTCCCTTTTTCCTTTCTTTTTTGTTTGATCTTTATCAATTTCCTTCCACTTTCAAGTAGGAATCTCTAAATCTAGGGTAAGGCCACCTGGCCTTTGGTGTTCGGCTTTGACTTATTGGCAACTATGATAACCAGATAAATATTTGGCAATGTCTTTCTTCATACCTGCCCACCAAAAACATCCCTCAAATCTCTATACATCTTGGTAGAACTGGGGTGGATAGAATAGTAAGAATTGTGATCCTCATCAAGGATCTTTTCTCTCAAGTCATCAACATAAGTCACACACAACCTACCTTGGTACCTAAGGGCACTATATCCCTCTTGGGAGAATACCTCCACCTTTCTCTTCTTCACCAAGGCCTTCAATTCTAACAAGGAGGAATCAAGATCTTGATTTGCTTTTACCTCATCAACTATGAAAGATTTTGAGCCATTAATAACCATAATACCACTATTTTTAACCTATTCCAACCTAACTCCCAAATCTAGCTAACAGATGGACCTCTCTAGCCACCTCTTCTTCCCCACCATCAACATGAGCTAGGTTATCCATGACACCCTACTCAAAGCATCCGCCACAACATTAGCCTTACCGGGATGATAATGCACACTCATATCATAATCCTTAAGAAGCTCTAACGACCTTCGTTGTCTCAAGTGGAGATCTTTTTTAGTGAATACATATTGGAGATTCTTATGATTGGTGAACACATCAACATGCACTCCATACAAATAATGATGCCAAATTTTCAAAGGAAAAGCCACGACGACCAATTCAAGATCATGAGTAGGATAATTATTTTCATGCACTTTAAGTTGCCTAGAAGCATAGGCTATCACCTTACCATTTTGCATCAACACACAACCCAAACCAATCCGGGAGGCATCACAATACACAACAAAACCTTCTAACTCTTCTGATATAGACAAGATAGGAGCGGAGATAAGCTATCCTTCAAGGTTCGGAAATTCTTTCACACTTATTGGTCCACACAAACTTAGCCTTCTTTTGAGTTAGTTTAGTCATAGGAGAGGCAACAAAAGAGAATCCATTCACAAATCTCTGGTAGTAACCCCCTAAGCCCAAGAAGCTTCTCATGTCTAATAGACTTAATGGTCTAGGCCAATTTCTAATCATATTCTTCTTAGGATCTACCTTAACACCATTCCCCGACACCATATGACCTAGAAAGGCAACCTCTTTCAACCAAAATTCACACTTCTAATATTTAGCATACAACTTCTCTTCCCTTAACCTTTGTAGCACTACCTTTAAATGAGCCACATGCTCCTCCTCACTATGAGAATAGATCAAGATATCATCAACAAAAACCACGACAAACAACTAAAGGGAGGCTTTAAAAGCCCTATTCATAAGATCCATGAAGATAGCTGATGCTTTAGATAATCCAAAGGACATAACCACAAATTCAGAATGCCCATAACTACTCCGAAAGTCCATCTTGGAAATGTCATACTCCCTTACCTTTACTTGATGATACCCGGATCGAAGATCAATCTTAGAGAAGTGACTAGCCCCTTGAAGTTGGTCAAACAAATCATCAACCCTTGGTAGAGGATACTTATTCTTTATGCTGACCCTATTAAGTTACTGGTAGTCAATACACATTCTAACTCCTTTAACTCCACTAGGTCCATACTAGAAGGGGGGATAGAAATGGATTGAGTATCGGGAAGGAGGTATATGCCAAGGTCTATTTTCCTTTCGGGAGGAACACCGAGAAGGTCATTTGGAAAGACACCGAGGAACTCATTTACCACCAAAATTGACTCTATAGGAAGGACTTTGGACTCAACATCCCTAACCCTTATAAGATGATAGAGACATCCCTTAGAGATCAACTTTTGGCCTTTAATTCAAGAGATAAACCTATCCTTGACCACCACATCATGACTCTCCCACTCAAGGATGGCTTCATTTGGGAATTAGAATTTGACACTATAGGTTTTATAATCAATAGAGGCATAATATGCATGCAACTAATCCATCCCAAGAATGACATCAAATTTAACCATATCCAACTCAACATGATCACAAGGCAATATTATTTGCAAGATGCAAATGGGATAATTTCGATAGACTTTTGTTGCAATAATAGATGCATCAATGGGAATAGACACCTCATAAAACTCACACAACAATTTAGGCTCAACATGAATCTTTTTGGTAATAAGAGGATTAATAAAATAAAAGGTGTCACCCGGGTCTATCAATGCATACATATCAAAATCAAAGACTTTTAACATACCGATGACGATATCGGGTGCCTCATCGATCCCTTGCCAACTATGGTGAGCATAAAACAAATTGCTCCTTGGGAACTACCTATTTGGCTTCCTCTACCCAAAGGAACAACATTAGCACCCCGACCCTGAGGACAAACATCCTTACCCTTGTTGCAATTTCGTGGATAATTAATCACCTTGTGGCCTATTTCCCCACAACCAAAATAAGCATTGGTATCCCTCAAGCATGGGACACCATGACCTCTACCATACTTTGGACACATGAGTCTAGGCATCACACCACCACCCTCTTGGGGCCTTGGGTAGTCATTGGCAAATCTCCCACTAGGAGCATGAGAAGACCCTTGGCATTGGTGAAATCAGCCATCCTTGTGACTTGGAACTTTCTATCAAAATGGTCCCTCTTGGCCTCATGACCTCTTATCTTCTCAATTTCTCCCCCTTCAATTGTTTGGCATAAGTCATCAAGCGAGACAAATCCATGTCACTTATCAATATGGCGGTACGATATTCTTCACTTACCAAATTGGTTACATGAATCACAAACTTATTCATTCTACCTTGAGTTATCAACCAAGTATGCAGCAGATTTTTAAAGTTGGTTGAATTTTGGGGGATACTCCCTCACACTCATAGATCCTTGCTTCATGTTCATAAACTCTACAAGTGCAAGAGGGAAGAACTAGTTGAGGAAAGTCGCCTTAAACTCCTCCCATAGAACCACATTGTTATTCCTCTTCTCCTCCTTCCATTGACTATACCATATTTGAGTCACCCCTTGAGTCGGTAAGCCGCCAACTCTGCCTTCTCTTCCTACCTCACAGCTATATGGACAACACCTTATATACCTCATCAGTAAACTATTGAGGGTCCTCATTCAACTTAGACCCATTGAACTCCATTAGGTTCATCCTCATAAAGTCCCTCACCTAAGATGCCGGAGTAGGAGCATAAGGGTCTTGGGCCCCTTGGTTTACTTGATTAGCCACAACTGGACCTAGAAAAGTGGGAGTATCCCGGAGCTCACCATGAGTCGGTTGTTCCTCAGGTGTGCGGTCTCTTCTACCCCTTGTGTTAGGCATGATATAACATAGGAAAGAACAATCTTTAGGAGGGGGAATCTTACTTTAACATCTATAGCATGACATAGAGTAAGAATAAGGGAGACATTTTCGAAAATGTCTCATTGCCTCTTACTCTATTTGTGGTGCACAAAACAACCATGAATAAATCTCTAATCGACATAATGTCTAGGATGCTGAGGACCATTAACAACCTAGTACTCTGATACTAAGTTTCTCATAGCCCAAGCCTAGGGCCTAGACATGACACGACCAATGGGGAACCCGAAGGGACCCCAATCAAGCTTTTTAACATATCATTCTACATCCTTGGTCGCAGAAGTAATTAGATAATAAATAAAGAATAGAAATAAGTGTGTATGGACTAAGGGAAGTCCTTCATTTCATAAAGCATCAAGAGTCAAAGAGAGTCAATCTTATAGCATCATTAAGAATCTAGTTCAACAACACCTCTAAACATAGAACTTAGCAAGAGCCAAGACAAGTAACAGGTCTCACCTTTATAGTCAAAGCACACCATAAATAAAAGAAAGTTTATACATAGCATAAATCATGAGAAGCATGTCATCGAAGTTGAGGACTCACAAACTTGGTTTGGGAGATATCGCACTAGCCACATAGAGGAGGAGGAGGATCAAGGGTTCTTTGATTCCTACATGGTAACATCATGTAGGTATAGAGTATGAGTTAGTACATTTGAATATACTAAGTATATAGGATGCAATGCAACAATAGATAGGAAACATAGTCAAAATGCATAATGAGGCAATGGATGAACATATAGCAATATGTCATGCATGAATGATACTTGAAGTAAATATGCTTATATATAAAACATATTACATGTGTAGGAATAGACCATCGTCATAGACCAAGCAAATTAATATTTGAATCTAAAGTAGACCACCCCTTAGAAGATATTAAGATACCAACCCCTCAATTTGTTAATAAAAATGACCACCCTCCACTGGAAGTGATTCATGTACCAACCCCTTAATTAGTTGATGGCTTATCACCCCCATCCGAGGCGATTGAGATACCAACCACTCAATTAGTTGATGGCTTACCACCCCTATCCTAATGATTAAGGTACCAACCCCTCAATTGGTTAATAGATTACCACACCCCCATCCTAGGAGATTGGGCATCACCCCTCAATTGGCTATGGTCAACTCACAACACAATAGATACATATTATGGAATCAACACATTCATATCACCCTTTCATCATCATAAAGTCACTTAACTCATAACAAGCATTATGCCTTCAACAACTTAAGATACGTTAACCAGATATTTCATCAAACACTGGGTGGGTCTGTAATACTAGTGTAAAATCATCAAATTCAAGAGTGAAGTCATGCAAGTAATTTAATGTAAAACCATACACCAACACTTGTTAACACCCTCATGTAATTTATATCAAAATCCTTCATCAAATCTCAAGATACACCTAAGATTCATAGCTCAAAACATGCATAAATAGTCAAACTTTTACAAAACCTAACATAGTTAATAGTCAAATTCATGAGAGAAGACCCATAAGTAAAATCAACTTAGAAATATGTAATTTAGGTAAAAAGGAAGCTTGACCACCATGGATGAAAGGACCCAATGGTTGAAACCCACATACCTTAACTTGTAGAATCATTGATAAATATTGGACCTAGAGACTTAAATCTTGAGTTAAATCCTTAAGATCTGAATGAGTTTTGGGACTTGAATTTGGGGTGAAATATTTGTCTAAGTGTTTAAGAAAGTATTGAGAAATGTCTTGTATGATATGAAAGTGAAATATGAATCAGTATATATATTTTCACATATGGGAAGACATAGGGCCAAGACACAAAGGCCTAGGACTGAATAACAAAGCTAGCACCATTTTATCACTGGTTCGTACCCCAACCGCGCCGCGCCAGTAGCGTGAATCAACACTGGATAAGGAATTTTTGGGAAATTAAAATTATGATTCGATTGGTCTAAAATCGGGATTAGATTTATTTCCAACTCAATTTTGTCCCCTGATTAAGAATATGAAATCGAATTTTTAATAACATGCATGAAGTATGAGATATATGGAAATTACAATTTTGGACACTTTTGAGGTACTTTTTTGGACATTCTTTGGGGTCGTTTCACTTGTGATTGATAAACACATCAACATGGACCCCATACAAGTAGTGATGCCAAATTTTTAAAGCAAATACAATAGTCTCCAATTCAAGATCCATGGATGGGATAGTTCTTCTCATGTACCTTAAGTTGTCTAGAGGCATAGCTACCACTTTGCATCAAAATACACCCAAACTAATTATTGAGGCATAACAATACACAACAAACCCTTCTAACCCTTTCTGTAGAGACAAGATAGGAGAGGAGATAAGGTTATCTTTCAAAGTTTGGAAATTCTTTTCATACTCATTGGTCCACACAAATTTGGACTTCTTTTGGCTCAACTTAGTCATTGGAGAAACAATAGAAGAGAACCCATTTACAAACCTCCAATAATAACCCGCCAAACCCAAGAAATTTCTAAGGTCTGATGGAGTCAAAGGTCTAGGCCTATTTCTAATCACCTCCATCTTCTTAGGATTCATCTTAATGCCATACCCCAATACCACAAGCCCTAGAAAAGCAACCTCTTTTAACCAAAACTCACATTTTTCATATTTGGCATACAACTTCTCCTCCCTCAAGATTTGCAACATCACCCTCAAGCGATTCACATGCTTCTCCTCACTATGGAAATAAATCAAGATATCATCAATAAAAACCACCACAAACAAATCAACATAGGGTTTAAAGACCCTATTAATAAGATCCATGAATATAGTCGGTGTATTAGTCAACCCAAAGGACATAATCACAAACTCAAAGTGCCCATACCAGTTCAAAAGGCCATCTTAGGAGATACCTGGACAGAATATCAATCCTAGAGAAGTGACTATCCCTTTGAAGCTGGTCAAAAAGGTCATCAATACTTGGTAGAGGGTACTTATTCTTGATGGTGACTCTATTAAGTTTCCAGTAATCAATACACATTCTAAGAGAACCAAGATGGTTGACTAGGCCTTATAAAATCCTTCTCCAACAAATCCCTCAATTGCTCTTTCAACTCCTTCAACTCCTTGGGGCTATACGGTAAGGGATTGCAGAAATGGGTTGAGCATCTAGAAGGAGGTCTATACCAAAATCTATTTTTCCTTTTAGGAGGGACACCAGGAAGTTCATTAAAAAAGACATCAAGGAACTCATTAACCACCTAAACTGAGTCTATAGGAAGGACTTTGAACTCAACATTCCTAGCCCTCACAAGATGATAGAGACATCCCTTAGAAATCAATCTTTGAGCTTTAATGCAAGAAATAATCCTTCTCTTGACCACCACATGATGACTCTCTCACTCAAGGATGGGTTCATTAGGGAATTACGGGTTCTACTCTCAATAGAGATATAATATGCATGCAACCAATCCATCCCAGGAATGACATCAAAATCCACCATATCTAACTCAATGAAATCACAAGGCAACATTTTTTACAAAATGAATACGGGACAATTTCTATACTCTTTTAACAACAATGGATGCACCAATGGGAGTAGACACTACATATAACTCAAACAACAATTCGGGATTAACATGAAGATTTTTCCTAACAAAAGGAGTAATAAAAAAAAGTGGCACCCATGTTTATCAATGTATACATATCAAAATCAAAGATTTAGAACATACCAGTGACAACATCAGGCACCTCATCTACCCCTTGTCTCCATTGAAAAGCATAGAACTGAGTTTATGTTGGAGCACCCTCTTGTTAGCCTCCTATTCCCTTAGGACCCGTATTCCCACCTTGGTTTTGTGGACGACCATCTCACCCTTATTTGTGGACGTGGACAATCAATCACCTTATGACCCACTTCACCACAACCAAAGCAAGCATTTGAGTTTCTCAAAAATGGGCTATTATGCTGCTTCCTACCACATCTTTGGCACATAGGGTTAGGCACCACACCACCACCACCTTCGAATCTTTGATTATCATTAACAACCCTTCTATTAGGACCTTTTGAAGAACTTTGGCCTTGGAACTTGTGGCCTTGCGGAAATTGACCACTCTTACGATTTTGGAATCTACCTTTAAAATGGGCCCTCTTGGCCTCACTACTCCTCCTCATTCTCAACTTTTCCCCCTCTAGTTGTTCAGCATAAGTCATGGAGCAGGACAAATCTATATAACCTATCAACATGGTGTCCCAACACTCTTTATTAACCAAGTTGGACACAGCCATCAAGAATTTATTCATCCTAGACCTCAGCTCGGTCACTAATTGTAGAGAATACTTGGAGAGTTGTTTAAACTTGAGGGCATACACCTCACACTCATAGACCCTTGCTTTAGATTTATAAATTCCATCATCTTGGTCTCCCTTAGCTCAAGAGGGAATAATAGGTTGAGAAATATCAATTTAAACTCTTCCCAAGTGACAACATCTCCATTCCCATTCCCCATCTTCCATTGAGTGAACCATATTTGGGCCACCTCTTTGAGTTGGTAGGCCACGAACTCTGCTTTCTCCTTCGAATTATCTCTCATAATAGACAACACCTTATACACCTCATTAATGTATTCTTGAGGTTCCTCATCCATCTTAGACCCATGGAACTCCGATGGGTTTATTCTAATAAAATCACTCGCCCTAGAGGCCAGAGTTAGAGCATGAGGGGCTTGGGCCCCTTCGTTGATTTGGTTGGTCATAGATTGAGCCAACATGGTAATGGCATCCCAAAACTCTTCGTGAGCCACTCCCCCATCTTGAGGAGCTTTAGAAGCAAGAGGCGCCAATTGTTTCTCGAGTGAACGAGCTCTACTTAGTCATTCTCTTGGAACAGGCATGATCTAGAATAGCAAAAACTATTCATTAGAGTAAAAACCCTTACCTCAATTTCTAGAGCATGGCATAGATCATGAAGAAAGGAAACATTTCCTAAAATGCCTCCCAGCCTCTTACTCAAAGTTGTTTTATACGTCATAACCATGAACAAGACTTTAATCAATGCGGTGTGTTAGATTCTGAGGACCATAACAACCTAGTGCTCTGATACCAAATCTTAGGGACTAGATATGACACGATGAATGAGGAACCCAAAGGAACCTCAAACAAGACTCTTAACATATCATTCACACATCCTTGGTCGCGGAAGCAAATAAACAACAATAAGAGATTATAAACAAGAAAATGAGACTAAGACAAATCTTTGATAGCATAAAACATAGTAGAGCCAAAAGTCAAAGCATAGGTACATCATTGTTCCAACAACACCTCTAAAGATAGATCGGGCGAGGGCTAAGATACTTTTTGTGCTCACTTTCATAGTTTGAAAGTTCAACATAAAGATATAATAAAAGCATGAGTATCATAGCTAGTGTCCCTGAATTTGAGGACTCACCAAAGCTTATCTTCAAGATGCCCAACACTAGCCATGTAGCGGATGATTGTGAGGAGCTCCAGTTCCTACAAGGTGACATTACGTAAGCACAGAGTATGTATTAGTACATTTGAATGTACTAAGTATGTAAGATGCAATTTAACAAGACATAAGCCAACACAGTCCAAAATACATAATCATAAGCAATAGATAAGTATAATAACGATATGGCATGCATGATCAATGCTTGAAGTAAAAAATTATTGTAAATCATATGCTTGTATAGAACATAATACATGTGTTGGAAGAGACCATAACCATCATAGACTAAGCAAACTATTACTTGGAATCTAATGCATGTCACCCCCTTAGAAGGTGATTGAGGTATATACCCCTCAACGTGGTAGTACGGGCATGTCACCCCCTGACAAGGTGTTTAAGGTACATACCCCTCAATGTGATAGTATGGGCATATGACCCTCCGACAAGGTGGACAAGGTACATACCCCTCAACATGGTAGTATGGGTATGTCACCCCCTGACAAGGTGATTGAGGTACATACCCCTTGATGTGGTAGTACATGCATGTCACCCACCCCCCCCCCCCC
>JAOTQJ010143141.1:0-36322 GCA_025642045.1 Solanum sejunctum
GAAGTACATGCTATTATGTTAAGCTGGAAATTCTGGACAGTTTATGTTCTAATTATTGTTGTGAACGTTTCTTCTTGTTCAAGAGGATTCTATCTTAATTGGTTGGATGAAATATGAAGTAAAAATTATTTTCTAACACTATAAAGGTTGTTAGTCATGTTATTAAGCTGCTGCACCACTTTTGCAGTCCACAATGAGTTGTTGTACAACGTCGTAGTTTTACTTTTAAAGAAAACTTGGAAGCTGTAAATTATAATTTGTTGATCTACGACCATAACCTATTTTGGGACTATTTTTGGACTAATTTAAGACTGGTTTTTTGTTTAAAAAAATATTGGAAATGATTTTGGTAAAGTTAAGACAAGCTTGGGATTTGTTGACGTCGAAGTATGGTGAAAGGATGAAGTGTTATGCCTCTTGTTCATATGATGTGAAGAATTGTTAACTGTTGGGTTGTGTGGAATATTTTAGAACTGTTAAAAATTTTAAAATAAGATATACATGACATGTACATAATAATGGTTGTTAGAAAATACGTTTATAAGTGAAAAGATTGAAGAATCGTCTTTGCGTTGTTAGTTGAAAGCTTCCTGTCCAGGTGATCATTTTTATGATATAGGACTGCCTAGAAGTATTGTGTTGATGCTAATACTAGTCTTATTGATTAATATACTATAACTAAATATTTGAGGGATACCACAATCACTCAAAGGTAGTAACGAGGTCATACAATGAGGTATGTAAGGTTACTTAATTCCGTATCATTCGGCATGAAACATAGATCCTTTGGTAAGAAAAGACATTTATCTACTCCAGCATGATAAATCATCTATACCTCTAATATTTCACATATTTATATGCTATTATATATAGTTGTCTTCAAATCTACATACATATATGATACTAAGTACATGAGTTCTTATTGCTAAATAAAGTTCATGAGTTGCTTCAGTTCATACGCATTTCATTGTCTATGTAACACACTCTTTTCATTTCCATATTGTATTGTATGATTACTTACATTGCACATGCTGCATATATAGCCTTATTTCTCCAATATTATTACCACCAAAAGAATCATCTCAAAGGTAACTAAAAGATAAAGTATACAATTTTGATGGGTGGTAGCCCGAGGGTGTTCATAAAGAACCTAGTATAGGGATGATCCCAATACAGTTTACAGGTGGTAGCCTGAGGGGGTTCATTGAGAACCTAGCATAGGGACGATCCCGATACAGTTCACCACTGATCAGTTGGTCATTTGAGTACAGTTGTGCAATGATTTTACAGTACAAATTTTACAGTAAAGGTAAAGCAATATAAAGAACATAAAGTACTTGATCCCGAAGTATAATTAAAGGTGGTCTCTTATCCGGAATCAGTGTATAATTTCATTTGAGTGATATTTCATGTACAGTATTTGTTGCCTTATATATTCAGTACATTATCTCGTACTCAGTCCCTTCTGGGGGACCTGCATTTCATGTTGCAAGTACAGGTGCTAATAGAACTTCCCAGTAGAGTTCAGGACATTCAACTGTTGTTACCAAGCTCCAGGTTATTCCGGAGCTTTATGCATATTTGGAGTTTATGTTTATACAGTTGATTCAGATGGGTCCAGTCCTAAATATTTATGGATACTTTCTCTCTGCTAGAGGCTTTGTAGACTATGTAAACAAAAGTGTGGTCATGTCTCATACATTAGGCACCGTGTCCCTAATGGCCTAGCTATACACATCTCCTTTTAGCTCGTTATTAGCATTTATCTCCCTATAAGCATGCTAAACATAGAAAGTTAATTGTAATATATATACAAATGAATAGATACAGGTTGGTTCTCCCGAGCCTTATCGGTAAGGGTGCCAGTCCGCCCTAACAGCAACTTAGGGCGTGACATGGTGCCCCAAGGCACAACTAGTTTTATGCTCTACATGGACGGCAAGGGGTTGGTGAGGTCCCCGATGTTGTTATCGGTATGTTGAAAATCTTTGATCTTGATGTATATGCTTTGATTAATTCGGGTGCCACCCTTTCCTTTGTTACCCCTTTTGTTGCTAAAAAGTTCTATGTTGTGTTAGAGTTGTTGCATTCATAGAGGTGTCTACTCATATTGATTCAACTATTGTTGCTATGAAAGTGTATAGAAATTGTCTTGTTTGCATCTTGCATAAAATCTTACCTTGTGACCTTGTTGAATTAGATATAGTTAATATTGATGTTCTTCTTGGGACAGATTTGATGTATGCATACTATGCTTCTATTGATACCGTAGGGTCAAGTTTCAATTCCCAAATGAACCTATCCTTGAGTGGGAAAGTCATGATGTAGTGGTAAGGGGTAGGTTCATCTCTTGCATTAAAGCCAATAAGTTAATCTCTAAGGGGTGTTTCTATCATCTTGTGAGGGTTAAAGATGTGGAGTCCAAAGTCCCTTCCATTGAGTCGGTTCAGGTTGTAAATGAGTTTCTTGATGTCTTCCCAAAAGACCTTCCCAGAGTCCCTCCCAAAAGGAAGATAGATTTTGGCATAGATCTTCTTTCTGATACTCAACTTCTCTCCAATACCCCTTACCGTATGGCTCCAGTGGAGTTGAAGGAGTGCACCAGTGTTGTTTGTAAAGAATAAAGATGGGTTACTTCATATTTACATTGACTACTAGTAACTCAATAGGGTAACTATAAAGAATAGATATCCTCCTCTAAGAATTGATGACTTGTTTGACCAATTGCAAAGGGCTAGATTATTCTCTAAGATTGATCTTTGGTCAAGGTATCATCAAGTGAGGGTGAAGGAGTGTTATATTCTAAGATGACCTTCCAGACTAGATATGGGTATTATGAATTTGTGGTGATGTCATTCGTGTTGACCAATGCACCGGCTATCTTCATGGACCTAATGAGTAGGGTCTTCACACCCTACATTGATTCCTTTGTTGTTGTCTTCATTGATGATATTTTGACCTATTCATATAGTATGGAGGAGAATGTGGGTCATTTGAGGGTTGTGTTGCAAAGATTGAGGGAAGAGAAATTGTATGCTAAATATTAAAAGTGTGAATTTTGGTTGAAATAGGTTGCACTCTTGGAAGATATGTGCTATTGAGGGATGGTATTAAGATGGATCCTAAGAATACCAATGTGATTAGAAATGGCCTAGGCCATTAGCCCTGTTAGATATTAGAAGCTTCTTGGGCTATGCGGGTTATTATATAAGGTTTGTGAATAGGTTCTCCTCCACTGCTTCCCCTATGATAAAATTGACTCAAAAGAATGTTAAGTTTTTGTGGACTGATGAATTTGAGAGAAACTTCTAAACATTTAAAGATAAACTTGTGTCTGCCACTATATTGTCACTACCAGATAGGCTTGAGGGATTTGTTGGGTATTATGATGCTTCTAGGATTTATTCGGGTTGTGTGCCAATGCAAAATGGTGAGGTCATAGCCTATGCTTCTAGGCAACTCAAAGTGCATGAAAATAACTACCCCACCTATGATCTTTAATTGGCCGTCGTGGTGTTTGCATAAAAGATTTGGTGTCATTATTTGTATAGGGTGCATGTTTATGTCTTCAGATGTGCATTGACTATCGACAGCTCAATAGGATCACTATAAAGAATAGATATCCTTTTCCAAGAATTGATGACTTGTTTAACCAATTGCAAGGGGCTAGGTTTTTCTCTAACATTGATCTTCAGTTCGATTATCATCAAGTGAGTGTGAGGGAGTGTGATATTCCTAAGACGACCTTTTGGACTAGATATGGGCATTATGAATTTGTGGTGATGTCATTTGGTTTGACGAATGCACCGACCATCTTTATGGACCTAATGAATAGGGTCTTCAAACCCTACCTTGATTCCTTTGTTGTTGTCTTCATTGATGATATTTTTGATCTATTCACATAGTAGGGAGGAGCACATGGGTCATTTGAGGGTTGTTTTGCAAAGATTGAGGAAAGAGAGATTGTATTCTAAGTATGAAAAGTGTGAATTTTGGTTGATGGAGGTTGCATTCCTAGGTCATATGGTGTTGGGAGATGGTATTAAAGGGTGGATCCTAACAAGACTAATGTAATTAGAAATTATCCTAGACCATTGAATCCATCGGATATTGGGAGTTTTATTAGCCTTGCAGGTTACTACAGAAGGTTTTGAATGGGTTCTCCTCTATTGCTTCCCCTATGACAAAATTGACTCAAAAGTAGGTTAAGTTTGTATGGACCGATGAATGTGAGAGAAGCTTCCAAACATTGAATGATAGACTTGTGTCTACTCCTATATAGTCACTAATAGATGGGCTTGAGGGTTTTGTTGTGTATTGTGATGCATCTAGAGTTGGTTTTAGTTGTGCGCTAATTCAAAATGGTAAGGTCATAGCCTATGTTTCTAGGCATCTCAAAGTGCATGAAAAGAACTACCCTACCTATGATCTTGAACTGGCCACCGTGGTGTTTTCATTAAAGATTTGGCATCATTATTTGTATGGGGTGCATGTTGATGTCTTAACTGATCATAAGAGCCTCTAATATGTCTTCAATCAAAAAGATCTCAATATAAGACAAAGAAGGTGTCTAGAACTTCTTAATGACTATGACATGAGTGTGCATTACCATCCTCGGTAAGGTAAATGTTGTGGCAGATGTTATGATTCGGGTGTTTATGGGTATCCTAGCTCATGTTGATGGTGGTGATAGGGAGATGGCTAGGGATATACATTAATTGGCTAGATTAGGAGTTAGGTTGGAAAAAGTGGACAATGGTATTGTTGTTGTTGATGGTTCTAAATCTTCTTTAGTTGATGAGGTGATAGCAAAATAAGATCTAGACTCCTCCTTCCTTGAATTGAAGGCCTTGGTGAAAGAAGGCGAAGTGGAGGTTTTCTCCCAAGGTGGAGATAGTGCCCTTAGGTACCGAGGTAGGTTGTGTGAGCCTTGTGTAGATGGTTTGAAGGAGAGAATCCTTAATGAGGTCCATAATTCTTCTTACTCAATCTACCCCAGTTCCATCAAAATAGATAGAGACTTTAGGGATGTGTATTTGTAGGGAGGCATAAAGAGGGACATGCCAAATTTGTTTTCGATTGCCATAGTAGTCAACAAGTCAATGCCGAACACCAAAGGCCGGGTGGCCTAACCCAAGACATAGAGATTCCCACTTGGAAGTGGGAGGTGATTAATATGGATTTTATGGTTGGGTTACCCAAGACTAGGAAAAGTTTTGATTCCATATGAGTGGTGGTTGATAGGATGATGGAATCAGCTCATCTTTTACCGATTAAGACTACATATGGGGTGAAGAGTATGCAAGTTTGTACATCATGAGTTGGAGAGGTTACATGGGGTTCCTTTATCCATCATATTGGATCATGATATGCAATTCACTTCACAATTTTGGAGGTTGTTTCAAAGGGGTCTTAGTACCAAAGTTCACCTTAGTACGACCTTTCACCCTCAAATAGATAGCCAAGCCAAAAGAACTATTCAAACAGTTGAAGATATTCTTAGGGTTTGTGTCTTGGAGCTTAAAGGTAGTTGGGATGATCACCTTCTGTTGATTGAGTTTGACTACAACAATAGCTATCACTCTAGCATCGATATGGCTCAATGTGAGTCTCTCTTTAGGACACGTTGTAGGTCACTATTTGGTTGGTTTAAGGTTGAACAGGTGGCTTTATTGGGACCAGATATGGTTATGGATTATATTGAGAAGGTTAGGATGATTAAGGAAAGGTTGAGAATAGCCGAAAGTCGTCACAAGACCTATGCCGATATGAGGAGAAGCGGCCTAGAATTCAAAGTGGGTGATTGGGTCTATTTGAAGGTTTCTCCAATGAAAGGTGTGGTGTATTTTGGTAAAAAGAGGAAGTTGATAACAAGTTATGTTGGCCCTTATGAGGTGATAAAGAGGGTTGGCAAGGCAACTTATGAGTTGAGGTTGCCTAGTGAAATGAATTTGGTTCATCCGGTGTTCCATGTCTCTATGTTGAGAAATTATGTTGGTGATCCTAATGCTATTGTGCTTCTTGATGTTATGGAAGTTGTTGAGGATAACTTGACCTATGAGAAAGTTCCAGTTTAGATTGTGGATAGGCAAGTGAAGAGATTGAGGAATAAGGAAGTGGCATCCGTTAAGCTCCTTTGGAGGAACCAACAAGGCGAAACTCCTATATGGGAGGCCGAAGCGAACATGTAAAATTGGTATTATTATCTTTTCCACTCCAAACAAGCCTAAGTTACTAATCGTAAGTTCTCTATGTGATTTCAAGTTTTATCTTTCGACCCCTATGTCATTCATATGAATTAATATTTAAGTTGGTATACTTATGATGATTTTACACTTGTGTTGAGATTTTGAATATGGTACTTTAAATGTAATGTTGTATTCTTGTTGGGGCTGACACTTTTATGATCACTCTTGTTTTGTATGTCTCTTTTACATTCGAGGATGAATGTTCCCAAGGGGGAGATATTGAAATGACCCTAAAAAGTGCCCAAAAATGTGCCTCCGAATGCCCGAAATTTTAATTTCCATATTCTTTTCCAGGGAGGGTCCAAATTATTGGGATAAGGGTCTAACCCTAATTTAAGAGTAAATATTTAGCAATTATGAAGTTTAAAGAATGTGATTTCTAGACAGCAAAGCGCGCCATCTCCGAGACGCGCCTCTGCCCATTTTTGTGACTGCTTTCTTTACTTCGTCCAAAATATTCTAAGTGTTCGGCCCAAGTATTCCCAAATATGTTTTTACCTATACTTATCCTTAATTTATCCTCATATCATCCTAAACATTTCTCAATACTCACCAAAACACTTAGTCATATTTTCACTCCAAAATTCAAGTCTCAAAGCCCTCATCCAGAACTAAGCATTTCCTTCAAACTTCAAGCCTCCATTTTCAATATTCATCAAGACCTTTTCCAAAACTAAGGTATGTCGGTTTTATCTATTCGGTCCTTCTAACCATGGTGCCCTAATATCCCTTTTGTTCGATTTGGATGATTTAGTGAACATATCTATGAACTATGTTAAAGCTATTTAAAGTTGTGACTATTTTGCTATGTTTTGAGCTATAAATCTTAGATTTAATGTAAGATTTAATGAGGGTTTTTCATGTATATTGCTTGAGGGTATTACAAGGTGTTGATTGATGGTTTTACAATGGATTTTCTTGCATGATTTCATCTTTAAATTGCATGGTCTTGTACCTCCTTTACACACCCGTCAAGTATTTGATAAAATGTTTGGCTAGGATTTCTTGAGGAATTGAAGGTACCAAGCATGAAATACTGATATAAATGATGTTATGATGATGCAAAAAGGTTATGTATATGATATACTTTGTATAATGTGTTGCATTAGAACATGCTCAATCTAGGGCAACTAAGAGCTCGGATAACCTTATTAGGGGGTTCGTACCTTGATAGCCAATCAAGGGGCTAGTGCCTTGCTAACCAAGGTGAGGGTTTATACTCATAGAGGTGGGGGTTTGTACTCATCAATCGAGGTGGGGTTTTGTACTTATCAAACCATGTGAGGGGTTTGTACTTCGCCAATAGGGTGATGAGGTGTTATTATCATCAACTATGTGAGGGATTATACCACACCACCAGGGTTATAGGGCGAGATCATCATCAACCAACCAAGGGACTTATACTTTGGAAATCTAGACTGATCTATTCTTAACAAATGATATCCTATATGAGCATGAGTTACTTAAGCATATTTTACTTATGCTTTGACCAGACATGCCATATTGTTATATTATGCCTATTGTCTATTGTATGCACTTTGACTATGATGACTATCTCTTGTTGCATTGCGTCCTACATGCATAGTAAATTCAAACATACTAACAGATACTCTTACCTACATGATATCACTAGGTAGGAATCGATGTCCAAGTTGATCCTCCTCCTCCTCTACATGGCTAGTTCAGTGCTACTTAAGTTGGTGAGTCCTCCACTTCGGGGACCTTAGTCTATGTTGCTCTTCATTTATATCGAGATATTCTTCTTATATTATATTTTGACTATGAGGGTGCGCTCGATTGTTTTGTCTTGTGCCCCGCTCTTATCCAAGCATTAGAGGTGTTTGTTAGACATGATATGTATCTATGATATGAGCTTTGAGTCTTGTCTCTTGTTTATGATGTTATGCAAGCTTTTCCCTTAGTCCGTTTGCCCCTATTCTTACTCTTTATGTATTTTATGTGCTTCTGCGACCAATGATGTGTAATGGCAAGTTAAGAGGCCTGCTTAGGGTTCCTTCAGGTTCCCCTTTCACCGTGTCATATCTAGGCCCTAGGCTTGGTTCATAAGAAATGCCCCCCTGATTGAAGACGTAGCAACCCAAAAGGGTCCCAACTATCTGGATTTGGGCTTCACGAAGAACAACTTTAGTATGGAATTGAAGAGTATCACTAATTGCCCTTGTTGAATTGGTAGTTTTCTATGCGACAATCATGCTGTATCTTTATTCTTTGTTTATACAAAGCTGAGCTCGCATATGATTTCAATCAAAATTCATCAAGCTTATTGAGTTTGCTCAATCTACAGGTTGCTACATCATTCCAATCCAGATTTAACTTCTTCTCTGCCCACATTGCTTTATGCTCAAGCTCGACCAGAAAATGACAAGCCTTCCCAAAGAAAATTTGATATAGAGACATGCCTATAGGGGTCTTGAATATAGTCCAGTACGTCCATAATGCATCATCTGACATCCGTGACCAATCTGTTTGGTTTGCATTCACATTCTTAGATAAAATTTATTTAGTTTCCCTATTTGACACTTCCACTTGCCCTCTCATTTGGGGATGATAAGGTGTCACCACCTATGTTTCACTCCATACTTCTCAAGAAGAGATTTAAAAAGTCTATTGCAGAAGTGAGAACCTCCATTATTGATTATAGCTCGAGGAGTACCAAACATTGGGAAGATGTTCCTGTTCAAAAATGTTGCGACACTTTTGCCCTCATTATTTGGTATAGGCACAGCCTCAACCCACTTTGATGCATAATCCATAGCAATCAGGATATATTTGTTCCCATGGGAGCTAAATAACGGTCCTATAAAGTCTATCCCTCATACGTCAAATAACTCAATCACCATAATGGGGTTTAGAGGGAGCTCATGATTGCGGGAAATTCTACCTTCTCCTTGGCACTTTTCATAAGATTTAGCATAGTCATGAGCATCCTGTTGGATAGTGGGCCAATAATACCCACATTTTAAGTTCTTATGGGCTATTTGAATTAACTATAATTCCCACCCACCAAGGATGAGTGGCATGCCTCAAGGATGCTCATCATCTAAACCTCAGGAACACAACGATGAATAATCCCATCAGCAGATACAGAAAACAAGTATGGGTCATCCCAAAAGAACTTCTTCATATCAGACATAAACTTCCAACACTAATGTGTATTTAAGTCAGGTGGCACAATATTACTCACCAAGTAGTTTGCATAATGTGCAAATCAAGGATTAGATCATGAGATGTAGCCAATACTCTCTCATTAGGAAAAGAATCATTTATCTCCATACCATTATCAAATTTCATCATAGCCCCATCTTCTAAGTTGACCTCCTATAAGATAAGCACCCATCTCATCAACCTAGGCTTTGCATCCTTCTTAGCCATCAAATATTTCAGTGTTGAGTGATCTATATACACTACTACTTTGGTTCCCAATAGATATGACCTTAACTTTTCGAATGTAAACACTACAACAAGTAACTCCTGTTCTGTGATAGTGTAAATCTTTTGGCTATATTTAGGGCTTTACTAGCATAATATATAAGATGTAATATCTTCTCCTTATACTAACCCAATACCACATCTAGAGTGACCCCACTTGCATCACATATGATTTCAAAGGGCTTGGACCAGTCTAGAGACATTGGTGCATCTGCGAAAAATAATTTTTGATAATTTTTGATTTCCAGTGTGCATCCGCGAACAGGCCGTAATGCGGACTAGGAGAAGATCAACATAAAACTGCCTCCATGATGTGTTCGCATCGCGGACCGGACGCAGAACATTGTATTAGTTTTCTTGGTTTTCTTATTTCTCCCATGGGCATTAAGGTCATAGCCCCATGCCCATTTAAATGTGAAATCTCTCATACTTAGTAATTTTTCAACTCTATATCACTCTAAACCCTCTCAAAAACCTCTTCAAGACTTTACCAAATTTCTCATTCAAATTTAAGGATTTCAAGCTTAATTTGGAACTCTAGGATCCAATCCTATATTCAAATTTCCTTCAAGCTCATCTCAAGAAAACCCAAGTTTAAGCTATGTGGGTTTCATCCATTGGGTAATTTCCCCAATGGAGCTCAATCTTCCTTTTTATGAAAATTAGATGATTTCAAGTTGTATTACTTGTAGGTATCTCTTATTATGAAATATGATCATGAGTTATGTTGGGGTTTTATTCAGTATTATTGATTATGGGTGAATATCTATTTTAAACTTATACTATAAGTTGATCTTTATCTATTGAGACTATGCATGATTTGAGCTATGAAAGTTATGAACTATGATGAACATTTGAGATGGATTTCATACTATCTAAATTGGGGTTTTACTACAATGTTAGTGGGTTGATTTTCAATTGATTTACTCATGTTATTATACTCTTGAGTTGCATAATTTTTGAACAAGTATCATATACCCACCAAGTGTTTGATGAAATTACATGACAATAATTCTCAAGTTATTTACATAACTTACAAGTCAAGTGACTTCATGATGATTAAGGGCTTCTAAGCATGCATTGAATTCATGAAAAGTATCTATGATTTTACAAGTTTCAAGTTAAGTCCTACTTCAAGATTTTTACCTCTTGTGAGCCATTCATGTTAAAGTAACGGCTCATGTATGATTATGATCTATTCTCATGTTCAAGTTAGGCTCACTAATAGAGGTCAAGCATGTTTAAGAGCTACTCATGTCACTTTATCATATTTCTTACAAGTTATCCAAGTTATGGTTATTTTAAGTATTTTGTGAAATTAGACTTAGCACAGATCGAGGCTTAAGATGGGGGCTTGTCACGATCCAAGCCTAGGGTCTAGATATTACTGGCAAATGGGGAGCCCGAAGGAATCCCAAACAAGGCTCATAGCGTATCATTACACATCCTTAGCCGCAGAAGCAATGTAAAACAACATAAGAAACATAAACTTGGGGAATTAGGACTAAGCGAGAGAGAGAGACTTATATTTAAATAGATTAGATATCATAAGTGAGTCAAAGCTCAAGCATAATACATAATATGTCTAATTACACCTCTACTACATAGATAAGAGCCGGGGGACAAGACAAGTAATTGGGCTTACCCTCATAGTTAATACATACAGAAATGAAAGATAGTCCTAGAACATTGTATAAGAGAATAATCACTGTCCCCGGAATGGAGGATTCACCAAAGGCTAACTTGAACAATCCGTCTAGGCATAAGAAGAAACAATAGGAGCTCTGATTCCTACATGGTAACATTATGTAGGCATAGAGTATGTGTTAGTACATTTGGATGTACTAAGTATGTGGGATGCATTGAGACAAGAGATAAGCTTCATAATCAACATGCATAACAATAAACAATAGGCATGATATAGCAATATGACATGTATGATCAATGCATAAGTAAAACACACTTAAGTAATTAATGCTCATATAGGATATCACTTGTGAAGGATAGGCCATGTGAGCTACTTCCCAACTCCAAGGCATACCATTACTTGAACTGTGATTGAGGCTTGATACCCCCTCAATAAGGCATCCGAGGCTTGACACCCCTCATCAAGGTGATTGAGACTTGGTACTCTCTCAACAAGTTGATTGAGACTTGGCACCCTCTCAACAAGGTGATTGAGGTTTTGTATCTCCTCAATAAGGTAACAAAGGCTTGGCAGCCCTTCATCAAGGTGATTGAGACTTGGCGACCTCTCAACAAGGTGATTGAGGCTTGGTACCCCCTCAACAAGGCAATCAACTTGCAACATCATAGAAACTTATCATGAATTCAACACATGTACAACATACTTTCATTATCATAAAGTCATCATATACCTACGTTTTCTCTCATCATTATACATCATATGCATACCATCATCCCATCATCACTCCATCACTATTTTATCATCATATAATCATCATAACACCATTCAACTCATAACACATTCATTGGACCTTTAACTCCTCAAGAACCTTAGCTAGATATTTTATCAAACACTTGACTAGTGTGAAATAGGGGTAAAAGACCATTCAATTTAGAGATAAAATCATGCAAAAAAATCTATTCTAAAACCACCAATCAATGCCTTGCAACACTCTCAGGACATACACATCAAAACTTCTCATCAAGTCTTACATTAGATCAAAGATTTAAAGCTCAAAACATGATAAAACAACCATATTTTCATGAACTAAAATCACTGTTCAGTAAATTTCTCAATATACAAGACTCACATGTAAAATCGACTTTAAATCATGCAATATTAGTAAAAAGGAGGCTTAGGCACTATGGGCGGAAGGACACAATGGTTCAACACCACATACCTTGACTTTGGAGAACCCTTGAAGAAGATTGAAAATGGAGACTTGAAGCTTGAATGAGATCCCTGATGAAATCTTCAAGATTGGACTTAAGTTTGGGACTTGAATTTAGGGTAAAATATGAGTTTAAGTGTTTGAGTGAGTATTGGGGAATATTTAGAATCATATGAGGGTGAAATAAGGCTAAGTATATGTATTTTCAAGTGTGGGAACGTTAGGCCCAAGGCTTCTAAGTCTTGGACCGAGAAAATTAAAATAGGCACCAAAAACAACAGAAACGCGGAAAACCCACTGGAATCGATATTTTCTGCATAAACAAGTTCTATGAAAATAGGCATAAATCCTTCATCCAGACTTGAAATGAGATGAGACCAAGTGCGTTGGAAAGGTAATCAAAAGAGCTTTAATCTGGTAGGTCGGGGGTCACCCAATTCTTTGTGTGATAATAGATATACCCCTTTAAAGTTGACCTTCCTAAATAGTATTGTTTGAGATTTTTGGATTTTAATACGGTTGCTCTAAAATTCGGGTTAGACCTATCTCTTACTCATTTTGACCATACAAACAATAATACAAAGTTGGTTTTTTCAAATAATGAACAAATTTTTAGATATATGAAAATTACGATTGCAGGCACTTCTGAGGCACATTTTTGGGCACTTTTTGGGGTCGTTACAATATCTCCCCCTTTGGTATATTCGTCTTCGAATGTAAAAGAGACATACAAGATAAGAGTGATCATAACAAATCAGCTCCAACAAGAATACAATATTACATTTAAAACACCATTTTTTTAAAAAAATTTCAACATAAGTGTAAAATCAACATAAACTTGCCAACTTAAACATGAACCATATGAATGACATAGGGGCTAAAACATAAGACTTAGAATCATAGAAAGGACTTGACATGTCATCATAAGCTTGAATAGAATGAAAGAAATACGGATATTGCCTCTTCATGCCTACTCTGGATTTACCGAGAGATACATACGAATAGACGACTCCCCCAAAGGGCCTTAATGAACACCACATCCCCATTAATCAACATCTCCACTCATCCATCCAACACCTCTACTAGGACCTCCTTCCAAGACGACTTATCCTCCACCTCATACAATTTCAAAGGGTTCTATAACACTAGAGTCACCAACACATCCCATCCACCTAGTAGCGTGAAGAATCGGGCGAACCATATCTACACCCAAAGGCAATCCCTAAACTTAAGCAACTTTACCAACCTCCCTTTACACTCTATAAGGACTCACAATCCTCAACTTATTTGTCAATCTTAATAACACCTAACCCACTTTGCACCATAACCACCATCTCCCACTTGAGAGACAATCTCTACTCTATCATCTTCTCACCTAAGACTTCCAACTCTAATAAGGTGGACTCAAGGCCTTGCTTAAGCTAGACCTCTTAACCTAAGAAGATTTGGAACCACCAGGGATGCTACACCACCATGCTCAACTTCCCTCAACCTAACTTTCAACCTAACCCACCGATGGACCTTACTAGTCTCTTTCTTGCTACCATTATCCGCATTTACTAAGCTACCCATAAACACCATTCTTAGATCACCAACCACAATACTAGCCTTATCGAGAAAATAATGTATACTCATTTCGTAATGATTAAAGAATTCTAACCATCTTCTTGCTGCCCACAATGCATACTTATCATATTTAGCAAACAACCTCTCATCCTCCAAAACATGAAACACTACCTCCAAATGATTCACAAGCTCTAAACAAATCAACACCTCATCACTAGAGACCACCACAAACATATCAAAGTAAGGTTTTAAGACCCTATTCATGAAACCCAATAGACACAACCGGTGCACAAGCTCACCTAACAACTCCACCAATAATCAAAATGCTCATTACTAGTTCAAAAGGGCACTTAGGGATATTACCTATCCTCCTTGACACTTGACAATAAAACCTGAACCTCAAATCAACCTTAGAGAGTGACTAATAACCCATCGTAGTTGACTAAATAGATTGACCATCCTTATCCATCATATTACAACCTTATGGGTTCTACACTCATTAAAAACATGCTATAAAAGTAGCCCAAACTACCACAATACCTCCAACCCATCAAGCTAAGTTTAAACAAGACCACAAAGAAAGGGTCTAAGCAACAAGAACATGGAGCAACACTTATAGGACCCCCTCTCAATCCATCGATGCTAAGTTATCATCCCACAAGAATACGTATAATATGTATGTACATACTTTCAAAAAGGCAATAGTCATTTTTCAAATCATTTCAATGCACAATTGGGCTTAAAAGCGAAACACCATTCATAATAATTCATACTTAGGCTCAAATGCCAAAATCATAATTTTATAGTCATAATACTCATGCATAGGAATAGCTCATTCATATACAAAATAGTGCAACAACCCAAAATACTTAAAGAGCCAAAATCAAAGACATATATATGATCACAATATTGTCATAACCAACCTTTTCATCAAAATCATACCATAAAATGATATTGGGCTTACCCATAACATAATTTTACAAAATAATCCATGCACATGAATGCATATGCTATGAACAATGAGGAAACAACATGGATAATTATGATTCCATTTAAAAATAAATATTTATAATATGAAGTTGAAGTGAAAACATAATTAATTCCATATTTAAATCTACAGTGTAATCTCTCATGCATAAATAATTCAAAAGGGGAACATGCATACTTATCACTTCATAAACCCAAAATAAATCCTCATATAACGGTTTAAATCACATTAAAATCATCAAATAAGCACTACCCATACATTAATAGAATTTTAGGAATCGTAATATTCAAATCCCAAATTAAAATAAGTAAAATCCCTGTAGGTTTTCTTGAAAATAATTTTGGGTCTCCTTAATTGAAACGGATCAAACATCAATCCACATACACATAAATCCTACTAGCACCTAGGAATAACACAAGAAATAGCAACTCCTAGACCTATCAAATCACCCTACTCAAAGCATCGGTCACAACATGGCCTTACATAGGGTCAACTAAGTCATAGGTGCAACAGTAGAAGAGAACCTACTCACAATCTGCGGTAATATCCCACTAAACCTAAGAGGTTCCTAACACCCAAGAGAGTCAAGGTCTAGTCTAATAGCTAATCACCTTCATCTTACTAGGGTCCACCTTAATGCTATCACCTGGCACCGCACGACATAGGAAGGCAACCTCTTACAACCAAAATTTCCATTTCTCCTATCTAGCATCCCACCTCCTTCCTTAAACTTTGGAGTACTACCCTCCTATAACTCACATGCACTACCTCTTTAGGGAACGAACCATCATATCATCACCAATACAACCATAAGCCTAGTAGAGTAGGGACTAAACATCTTGTTCATAGGACTCATAGGCATAACCGGTGTGCTAGTCAAACCAAAACACACTACCCCAACTTCAAACATCAAAAAGGGTCATTCAAGGTGTCATCTATCACCAACGACAATTCTATAAACAACCAACTTAGGTTCAACACCTCCATTCTCACAAGATGAAAAATGCAACCTAGTAGAGGCCAATTGTACCTTAAGACAAGAATAGATCTATCTCCTTTGTTACTACTTGACAACCTTCCACTAAAATAGGTCTCACCATCCATTGAGACACAACCTGCATGTAACTTTTCCATCCCAAGTACCACGTCAAAATCTACCACATTAAATCCAACATGCCACAAAGCAAGACCTAATGCAATACAAACTCGGATCAACACCTATGAACTTTCTAGCAATAATATACCCAACCAAGAGAATAGACAACAAAGATCCACACAACCACCTGGGCACATAAGAAGCCCCACCATTAACTAAAAGAACACAGAAGAAATAGTGAAACTCAAATCCATCAAAATCAAAACCTTTTACATACTTTCCTTTGCCTTTCTCCTTGAAGCAGCATGATAAACTAGAAGAGCAAAGAATATTCATTTAAGGGGAATGCCCTATCTCACTTCTAAACCACGACATAAACCATGCAGAGGGGAAATATTTCCTAAAATGCCTCATAGCCTCATACTCATAGCTGTGGTGCATAACACAACCATGAATAAGACTCTAATCGACGCGGTGTGTTGGACTCTGAGGATCTAGTGCTCTGATACCATCTTTTTCAAGATCCAAGCCTAGGGTTTAGAGGTGACCGATGAATAGGGAACCCAAAAGAACCCCTAACGAGCATCATAGCTTATCATTACATATCCTTGGCTGTGGAAGCAATATAAAACAATATAATAAACATAAATTTGGGGAATTAGGACTAAGTGAGAGAGAGACTTATATTTAAATAGCTTGGATTTCATAAGTGAGTCAAAGATCGAGCATAATACATAATATGTCCAACAACACCTCTACAATCTAGATAAGAGCTAGGGCTAAGACAACCAACCGGGTTCACTCTCATAGTTAATGCATACACAAAAGAAAGATAGTCCTAAAATATAGTATAAGAGAATAGTCATTGTCCCTGGAATGGAGGACTCACCAAACTCTAACTTGAACAAACCATCTAGCCACAAGAAGAATCAATAGGAGCTTCAGTTCCTACATGGTAACATTATGTAGGCATTGAGTATGCATTAGCACATTTGAATGGACTAAGTATGTGGGATGTAATACGACAAGAGATAAGCTTCATAATCAACATACATAACAATAGAGAATAGGCATGATATAGCAATATGACATGTATGATCAATGTATAAGTAAAACATGCTTAAGTTACTCATACTCATATAAGATATCATTTATGAAGGATAGACCAAGTGAACTACTTCCCAACTCCAAGGCACACCATTCCTTGAACGATGATTGAGGCTTGATACCCCCTCAACAAGGCATCTGATCTTGACACCCCTTCATCAATGTGATTGAGACTTGGCACCCTCTCAACAAGGTGATTAAAACTCGACACCCTCTCAACAAGGTGATTGAGGCTTCGTAGCCCTTCAACAAGCTAACTGAGGCTTGACACCCCCTCGTCAAGGTGATTGAGAATTGCTACCCTGTCAACAAGGTGATTGAGGCTTGGTAAGCCCTTAACAAGGCAATCAACTTGCAACATCATAGATACTTTTCATGAATTCAACACATGTACAACATACTTTCATCATCATAAAGTCATCATATACCTATATTTCCTCTCATTATTACACATCATATGCTTATCATCATCTTATCATCATTCCATCATTATTTCATCATCATATAATCATCATAATACCATTCTACTCATAAGTAATAAATTGGAACTTTAATTCCTCAAGAAATCCTAGTTGGACATTTTATCGAACACTTGACGTGTATGAAATAGGGGTAAAAGACCATGCAATTTAGAGATGAAATCATGCAAGAAAATCTAACCATGAATCAACACCTTGCAATACCCTAAAGACATACACATCAAGACCCCTCATCAAATCTTACATTACATCCAAGATTTAAAGCTTAAAATATTCTAAAAGAACCATACTTTCATGAATTAAAATTATTATGCAGTAAATTTCTCAATATACAAGACCCACATGTAAAAACAACTATAAGTTATGCAATATTAGTAAAAAGAAGGCTTAAGCACCATGAGTGAAAGGACGCAATGGTTCAACACCACATACCTTGACTTTGGAGGGCCCTTTAAGAAGATTGGAAATGGAGACTTAAAGCTTGAATGAGATCCTTGATGAAATCCTTAAAATTGATGTTGAGTTTGGTAATTGAATTTAGGGTGAAATATAAGTCTAAGTGTTTGAGTGAGTATTGGGGCATGTTTAGCATGATATAAGGGTGAAATAATACTAAGTATATGTATTTTCAAGTTTGGTAACCCTTAGGACCAAGGCTTCTAAGTCGTGGACCGAGTAAATTAAAATAGGCATAAAAATTAACAAGGGCCCATCATGGAGGCTACGCGACAACCCCACTAGAATCTACATTTTCTACACAAATGAGTTCTATGAAAATGGGCATAAATCCTTCATTGGAAATCATAATGAGATGAAACTAAATCCATTGGAAAGCTAACTCAAAGGGCTTTAATTTGATAGGTCGTGGGTCACCCAGAGTTTTGTGTGATAAGAGATATGCCCCTTCAAAGTTGACCCTACTAAATAGCATTTTTTGGGATTTTTGGATTTTGATACGGTTGCTCAAAAATTTGGCTTGTACCCATTCCCCACTCAATTGGACCCCCTAAAAAAGAATATGAAATTGAATTTTTGAAATAACGAATGAATATTTAGATATATGTAAATTATGATTTTCGACACATATTTAATATGGCCAAACATATATAATACATACTTAGCAACCCAGTCTCTCAACTACTACATAGCATCAGCACCAAACTACTCATACAGATAAACAAGGGTCAAGATAGTTATCCGTGCCAATCACATGCGTAAGTTACATTTAGTCCCCAATATGAACAAGTCAATAAAGATTTAAACAATCAACTATATGAACACAAGTAGCATCAGTGATTAACTTACATGCGTCGTTTGCTTACTCAATATTACATTTTTTATCAAAAGCATACAAAAGCCAAATAATGATAAAACCAACTAACAGAACAGATGCAAGTATTACAGAGTCCAAATGGTAATAATAGTCTCAACATCTCATATATATATATATATATATTACTCAGGGACCTCCAACAACAAATAGGGTCTCACTACACATTTCAACTCAATTTAGAGGTGACAAAAACCTATCCTACTTAGAAGGGGGTTCCTCGAACTCCTTATCAATTCCCTCGATCTTCTCCTTTTTTGATCACCTCTAGATGTTGCTCCACTGTCAAAATGTGAATCATAATGTCAACATGGCTAATTTGAATGTAACATCTCAAGAAATGGTGAAATTACATAAATTAAAAGTAGAGCCCATGCCTGAATTACCGAACCAACTCTCGTAAAATGATTCCTACATCACCTTGAGTCCATAACCAAAATTTGAGTCCCAAACTGATCCCAAAAGACAAAGAAATAGCTCAAAAATGAAGTTGCATTTCTTATTGGAAAACATTTCTTACATAACATCTCGATCAAAAATCTGCAAACATACAACCAAATTATCATGATGCAAGATACCACAACGTTCCTCTAAAAAAAAACAATTTAGACACATTTACATAATTTGTTGAGAAATGACTTAGATATCACAATGTAAAGTTTTCACACATTTTGGATATATATTCTGTGAAAAATAGTGATTTTACCTCAAAATACATGCAAAAATTGGAATCTTATATTTCCACAGCATTTCTCGCAAAAATCCATACAACATAGCCTTTTGAATCATTCAAATCGTATGAAAAATAACTTCAAAAATATGGTGCAAAGTTGAGAAGAAATATATATAAATGGAAGAAAAGCTTACCACATGGCACAATAAGAAGCAACCACATCACCCTTTTTTTAGCAACTCTCCAGTATCTTTTTTCGATGTTTCTGTATGGTTAGAACTCTGATATCCACAAACAAACTATGTAACCAAATAGATTTTGATATTCTGGATCCAACAGTGTGGTCAAAATTCCCAAAGAAACTTTTCATGATAAAGTAAGGGTCCCACTTCTTTATATATAATTTTTAACAAAACAAGTCCAGGGGGTCAAATTGCATTTGAAGTTCTCTGTGTCAAACGAAGGGTCAATCTAGACCAAACTCGACGTTACAAAGCTAATGTACTACCAAAATTCCATATAGAGCAGAGTTCCCAAGGTTGTTGATTGAGTCAACTATTAACCAGTTCTTGCGACTAAATGTCCAAATCATGATATAACTACACCAAAGATTCTCCTAGCTTAATTTGACTAGTCCGAAGTTACTAGAGTTATTAGAATTCTTCTCTGAGGTCATTTACTAGGACTTTACCAGAAAAGTCATTTTATAGGTATAACTTCTCGATTAACTCCAAAACTCACATAAATCTCAAATAACCCAACCAATAACCATCCCCACAATCCCAACAAATCACCAATGACCCGAGGTCACTATACACATACTCAAATTAACAAAATAATTGCCAAATCATAGAAATAAGCCAAAGGGTTATTATGACATCCCCCACTTATAGGACTTTCATCTGTGAAACTACAAATACAGGTGTACCTGGAGACTTCAATCCAAACCACATAGTGATCCCTTACCCTAAACCCACAGTGACTAGTTAATCAAAAAATGATAAGAATGTTTAGTGTCCAACAACAATTCTCCTAGTTTTAAATAACCAAAAGTAAAACAACCCATCTATCTATAACAGTGAATCAGTACGACAATCTATAAGGGATACTCAATGATCAATCACTTATCCAATCAGCTCAGTCAGCTAGCATGTAACCAAAAATCGACAAGCTAGTTATAACTATCCTCAACATGTTATCAGATGTCTGAATAATAATAGTTCATTACTATAACTATTTTTACATATATGACATTTACTCTATTCCTGGTTCCCTTACACAAGTAATTTCCACAATTCAACGACAAATGGCTCACATTCTAACCAAATAACTATGGACAATAGATAATATACCCATACTTACATGTAGGTCTTAAATCCCTTTCCCTTACTGTTTAATGACCCAAGCACAATAGCCACAAGAATCACCAGTGTAACAATTAGTTAGGACATCGTCTCGATGAAACATATTATTGATGCAACAGTTAGAAGTAGTCTCACCATAATAGCAGATACTCTGCAATAGAATAGATAATCAACATAATCATCAGTATGTTCAACAGCCATACCCTCCCCAATATAATAGACGCTCAACATACCACCCACAAGTAAACTTTCCTATATATTTCTCCATACCTCGCCGCACATATATCACTTCCCAATCATGGTTCTCAGTAGTTATTATCATTTACTCATATATGAAATACAATAGGTAATGAAGGTAGAGAAATTCTAGTTACCACCCGTTGGCCTCAAACAAGATAACAAAAACTACTGCGAGTTAACAATATATGGTTTATACCAATTGCGACAATCCAACTTGGCACATGTCCCTTCAACAGGAAAGGATTTTAACAGGTCTAACATTTAACATATCAGTCACCATTTTATAGCACTTAACAAATCAACCCCTATCAGGTGGGTCATCCACAAGTTTACTATAATAACCACAACAGGAATAAATAATTCATCAAATTCATGCTACAACAGGAGCATCAATCAGCCTAACAAACATAATTAGTCACTCATAATGGCCACAATGTGTCCAGGGACAATCTCTGGGATGTCCTCCACCCAAAACTTCTATCTATGATAATTTGATCTTCCCTTATAGTCCAATCAACCTATCACTCTCTAATAATGATATGGCATTCCACAAAAACATATTTAACGCTTACAACTATAGGAGCCATGTTTCCTAATAGGGCCTCGACCATCGTATCCCAAGTATGGACAAGTATACTAAACAATCGAATAAACCAATACAGAATCTATATATATGAAACAATGCCAACCACGCTAGCTATAAGCCTCTACCATGCTATTGAAGATGCATCAAGTATAGGCAAGGTAATAATCTAGGTTTAATCATTTATCATAAAAGGATAAGAATCTAATAGATCCACGCTTCGAATAAAATCAAACTAAGCCCATCCTATAATATCAACATTATTCAAATACCACAATCCTAAAGAATCACCACACTTGATCCCCTTAATAAAAGAAATCCCCCAATTACATTAATTCATAACCTAGGATAGAAGAGGCCCAAAACCCTTACTCGGATAAGTGGCAAAATAAATGATATATATAGGAGGTAAAGCCTAGATCATATAGAAATAAGATTAACTATCAGTCGAGGATAGCAATACCTATGGTGGACCCCTCTGAAGGTTCGATCTCTGGTTGAGCTGTGATTGTATAAGAACAACCCTGATGGTCTCCATCTCTGATATGCATCTACCCCAAGCTTTGCTTATTCTAATGATACCCTTGGGGCCTTGCTAGTCCTATTGAGAACTTTACTGCTCCTAGGTGATCTATCACTATCTTGTGAAAAAATGAATGCCTTAAGAGAGCTTGAGAGAGTTATAAGATTTCAAATATTTCTGAGTGAGGAGAAATTTTGTGAATTAAGGTAGAAATGGTTGATAAGAGGTCATTAGGCGCTTAAATTACATAGGATTGTAGTACATTGAATCATAGAAAATCCCAAATCTTATCAAGTTGGCCATCATTTCACGAGTAGTATATATGCCAATGCAACATATGTACCATCAAAATCTTTAAAGCATGCTTTAAATAATATTTTTCAACACAACCTTAAAAACACATACTTATGTATATATGGAATGCAAATGACATGTGAGAACAGGGAGACTTTCAAGCAGGAAAGATCATGCTACCAAGCTTGAGTAGAATTGAAAAGATAGGGGTATCACTTTTTCATAACAGTTTCAGCTTCCCAAGTAGCACTCTCTGCTTGTTAGTTTCTCTAGAGGACCTTGACAGAGGAAACATCTTTGTTTCTCAATCTTTTCACTTGCCTATCAAACAATTTTACCAAAACTTCCTTGTAAGTCAAATTCTCTTCAACATTCACCACCTCTATGGGCATAATGGAACTTGGTACCTAATACACTTCCTCAACGTGGAGACATGGAAGACCAGATGAATCATGCTCATTTTCGTAGGCAACTCCAATTTGTATGCAACATTCCCAACATGTCTCAAGATCCAGTAAGGACCTAAATACATAGGGCTTAATTTGGCTTCTTGCCAAAGCAGACTATACCTTTTATCTATGAAACTTTCAAATACACCAAATCATCAACTTCAAGTTCAAAGTCTCTCCTCCTAGTGTTGGCATAAGACGTTTGCCGACTTTGGGCCATCTTTAATCTTTCCATTATCATCCTCACCTTCTCTAAAGCTTCCATAACAAAATCTAGACCTAATAAAGACATTGCTCCTACTTCTAACCACCCAACTAAAAATGTACAATGCCTCCCATATAGAGCTTTGAAGGGGCTCATTTCGATGCTAGAGTGATAGTTATTGTTATAAGTAAACTCTATAAATGGAAGATATTCATCCCAACTACCCTTCAAACTCCAAAACACAAGCCCTAAGCATATCCTCAAAAGTTTTGAATGATTTACTTCTAGACCATCCATTTGTAGGTGGAATGTCATGTTAAGCTTAACTCTATTACCAAGGCCCTTCTGAAAGGACCTCCAAAAGTGTGAAGTAATGTGAGCACCATGATCTAAAATAATGGCCAATAAGACTCTGTGAAATCTAACCAACCCATGAATGTACAACATGGCATAATCTTTGGCACCATAAGTCGTCTTGACCAATATAAAGTGAGCTAACTTTGTCATTCTATCAACAATAAGCCAAGTAGAATCAAAGTACATCCTAGTCCTTGGTAACCCAACCATAAAATCCATGTTGATTTCTTCTTATTTCCATCTAGGAATCTCTATATCTTGGGCTAGGCCACCCAACCATTGATGTTCGGCTTTGACTTGTTGGTAATTATGGCAACCAGCTATAAACTTTGCAATATCTCTCTTCATACCACATCACCAATATGCTTTCCTAAAATCCCTATATATCTTGGTAGAATCGGGGTGAATGGAATAGGATGCATTATGAGCCTCTGTCAAGATCAAGCTCCTCAAACCATCGATATCGGGCAAACATAGCCTATATTGGTGTCTAAGGACGCCAGCTCCCCCTTGAGAGAAAGCCTCTACCTTGCCCTCCTTCATCAAAGCTTTCAATCCTAATAATGCAAGGTTAAGGTCTTGTTAAGATTTGTCTTCTTCAATAAGGAAGACATAGAACCATCTATCACCATGGTGCTACCATCTTCGCCTTCATTCAACCTAACCCCCAACCTAGCCAATCGATGGACTTCTCTTTCTAATTCTTTCTTGCTATTCTCCACATGAGCCAAACTCTCTATAAGCACCCTACTTAGGGCATCAGCCATAGCATTAGCTAGCCTAGATGGTAATGCACACTCATGTTGTAATCCTTAAGGAACTCCCACCATCGTCTTTGCCTCAAAGTTAGTTCTCTTTAGCTGAACACATATTGGAGACTTTTGTGATCGATAAACATATCTACATGAACCCATATAAATAGTGATACCATATCTTCAAGGCGAATACCATAGCCACTGACTCAAGATCATCAGTAGGATAATTATTCTCATGCACCTTTAGTTGCCTAGAAGCATAGGAAATGACTGTGCCATTTGGCATCAATATACACTCCAAGCTAACTTTGAAGCATCACAATACACCATAAATCATTCTAACCCTTTCAGTAGAGTTAAAATAGGAGCTAACGTGATCTTATCTTTCAAAGTTTGGAAGTTTCTTTCATATACTTTAGTCCACACAAATTTATCCTTCTTTTCTGTCCACTTTATCAAGGGAGAAGCAATGGAAGATAAAGCTTCAACAAATCTTTCGTAGTACCCCACCAAACCTAAGAAATGAGTAATATTCATTAGAGTCAAGGTTCTAGGCCAATTGTTTGCAACCTCCATCTTTTTTGGATCTACCTTATGTCTTCACATGACACAACATGCCCTAAGATTGCCACATCCTTCAACCATAATTCACATTTGTCACACCTGGCAAATAGCCTTTCTGCCCTCAATGTTTGCAACACTACCCTTAGATGTTTGGCATGCTCCTCTTTATTCTAGGAATAAATAAAAATATCATCAATGAACACCGCCAGAAACATGTCGAGGTAGGGTTTAAAGACCCTATTCATAAGATAAATGACTATTCTCAAAGCAATAGTTAGGTCGAATGAAATCACCACAAATTCAAAATGCTTATATATTGTTTGAAAAGCCATTTGGGGAATGTCACATTCCCTTACTCTCATGATACTCAGACTGAAAATCAATCTTTGATAAGTGTCTAACCCCTTGTAATTGACCAAATAGGTCATCTATCCTTGCAAGGGATACTTGTTCTTCACAGTGACCTTTTTGAGTTGCTAGTAGTCGATGCACATTTGAACTGAGCCATATTTCTTCCTCACAAACAATACTGATGCACCCTAAGGTAACATACTAGGCCTTACAAACCCTTTGTCCTATAAATCTTTCAATTGGTCCTTTAATTCCTTCAACTCTACCAGTCCATATGATAAGGGAGAAAGGAAATGGGTTGAGTATCGCGAAGGAGATCTATATCAAAATATATTTCCCTTTTAGGAGGGACAACAGGAAGTTCATCGAGAAAGATACTAAGGAACTCATTAACCACCAGAACTAACTCAACAGAAGAGAATTTAGACTCAACTTCCCTAACCTTTACAAAATGGTATATGCAAACCTTAGAGATTAATTCTCGAGCCTTAAGACAAAAGATGAACCTACAATTACCCACCAAATCATTACCTACCTACTCAAGAATGAGTTTATTAGGAAGTTGAAACTTAACCTTATGAGTCCTACAACCAATAGAGGAATGATATGCATATAACTATCCATCTTAATAATGATGTCAAAATCTACTATGTCAAGTTTAACAAAATCAAGGCAAGACTTTATGCAATATCAACACTAGATAACCTTTACATACTTTTTCAGCAACAATGGACTCACCAATGGGGCTAGACACTTCAAAGGGTTCACACAATAACTCAGGACATACTTGAAGTGTATTAGCAACAAAAAGAGTAATGAAAGAGAGAGTGAAACATGGATCCAATAAAGCATATAAATCAATATTGTAGTTCTTTAATATACCAGTAATAATATCAAGCACCTCATCCATACCTTGCCTCCCTTGAAGAGCATAAAAGCGATCATGACTTGGAGCACCTAATTGTTGGGCACCTTGTTCCCTTTGGTCATCGTGAGCACCTTGCCCTTGAGGAAGACCATATCTACCCTTGTTCGGATAATTCACAATTTTATGGCCCATTTTCCCACACCCAAAGTAAGTACCTGTATCCTTGTAGCACCTGCCACCATGATCTTTGACACAGCTTTCGCACCGAGGAATAATTTGCCCATCATTACCACCTTGGGCTCTAGGGTTGGGCACCCTATAAATAGAAAATCTTTGACCTTGGGCAATGAAGAACCCTTGTCCTTAGAACTTGTAGCCTTGTTGGAAGTGGATAAAATTGGTACTTTAGAGACCACCATCATACCTTATGCTCTTGACTCTCCACTTATCCTTTTTCTAAGCTTCTCCCCTTCAAGTTTCTCAGCATACATCATGAGCCAATACAAGTCCATAACCCCTATGAGCATGGCGATGCGACATTCTTCATTGATCAAGTTGGGCACTCCCATAATGAACTTGTGTATTCATTCCATGGTATTGGCAACCAAATGAGAAGAATACTTGGAGAGGCTATTGAACTTTGGGGAATACTCCTTAATACTTATCAAACCTTGCTTAAGGTTCATAAACAATTCCATCTTTGTGTTCTTTAGCTTCATAGGAAAGAAATGGTTGAGGAAGGCAGTCTTGAATTCCTACCAAGTGGTAGGCTCTTCATCCCTTCTCTTATCCTTCCATTGAATAGGGCATGATTGAGCAAGGCTTTTTAATTGACAGGCCACTAGTTTCGCCTTCTTCTCCGAGTTAACCCCCATTATACCAAGAAATTTGTACATCTCATCGATAAACTCTTGCGGTCCTCTTTAACTTTAGAGTCATAGAACTCCATAGGATTCATTCTTGTGAAATCTCTTACCCTTGAGGTGGGGGTAAGATCATGAGGAGATTGAACTCCTTAGTTTTCCATGGCCCTTGCCAATAATATGATCACATTCTAGTACTCGACATAGGTGACCCCTTCCTCTCCTTGGGGAACTTGTGGAGCTGGTGCATCCTCAAGAATGGGAGCTCTTTGTGATGCTCGTCTTTGAGGCATGATCTTTAAGAGCAAAAGACCACCCATTAAAGATGGGATGCCTTAATTCAAATCTATACCATGACATAGAGTATAAAGAAGTGATTCATTCGTAAAACACCTCATAGCCGGTTCATAGTTGTGGCACACTTTATAACTATAAACAAGACTCTACTTGATACGGTGTGTTGGATTTTTAGGACCATTTACAAACCTAGTGCTTTGACACCAAGCTTTGTCACCGCCAAAGTAAAGGGACTAGACGTGACACGATAAATGGAAATCAAAGGGATCCCAAACAACCCTCTTAAGCATGCATAGCACATCCTTGGTTTCGTGGAAGCATAGAAGAACAATAAACATGTAGCACTTAATTTCAAAGGGAAATGTAGCTTTAGACTTGTGCTATGGGGATATTTTAGGGAAGATGGAAAGCATGAATCACATAACAAATAAAACTAATGTGCAGGTAAGTATGACTCATGCTATAGGGCAATTAGGTACTTAGGAACTTCATCTCATCCATAAAACAAGCATTTAACACAAAGGAGAATTAAGGGACTAAGGGAAATCTTTCATAATACAAAGCATAAGAGTCAAGTTCATAATCCAACATAGCCAAACATCCAAATATCCAACAATACCTCCAATTCGAATAGGACAGGGGCCAAGACATCTCCCGAGCTCACCCTCAAAAGATAAAACATCTATAAATAGATAAGTCTTTAATAAGCATGAAAGGAAATTACTATTGCTCCCAAATGGGGATGACTCACGAAAAGAGGTCTTCAATCAAATTATATAGCCACGTGGAGGAGGATAGGTAGGAGCTTCAGTCCCTACATGCTTAGATCATGTAGGAAAAATATATTCTTTAGTATTTGGAATGTACTAAGTATGTGGAGTGCAAATGCAACAAAGAACATAAGCCATAATTAAACAATATGCATAATCATAATAAATAGATACCTGCTCAATATACATGTGATGTGCTATCAAAATACAATACTTTTGATGCTTAAAAATTAGAAATTTATGTGTTCTCAAATGTTAGTGGGTTTGATGTGTTTTGTGGGTTTGTTTTGTAGGATTTTGGGGTTGGCATTGATTTTGGGCAAAATATGCAGAAGTTGCTGATTATGAGGATCCACGAGACCCTTTATAGACCATAGAGTATTCTATGGTTTATGAAGGAGGTTTCGTGTGGAATTCCAATGGAGGATAGATTTCTAAAGTTTTGTATACGAACATGTAGACGAGTTATAGATCATGTCGCATACCATAAGGATCAGAGAAGGACTTTTCAAAGTTTCTCAAATGAAATTCCCTAAGAGCCATATAAACTTTTACGGGCCATAGAGGGGTGTTGTGGAATCCAAGGTCAGAATTGAAGCAATAAAGTATGAAAGTCTGATTATGAGTAGTAAATTACTATGCAACCCATAGTGCACATCGTGAAGAATGCCAACCCAGTCATCCTATTTTCTTTGGGACTTGTATTTTAAATATTATAATAGATTTTTAGGTTAAGTTTCTTGGAGAGTCAGTGAATTTAGAGTACGAAACAGTAGAGAAAAACATTGGAGAGTTGAGAAACACTTGTACACTTTAATTTCATCTTCTAATTACAGTCTTGTGATTCTCATTAAAGCTTGGATTTTCTTGTTCTTGATTCAAATGTTTAAGTGCTCTATTATGTTATTTGAATTCATAAGACTTGCATCTACACAAATATAGCTAAATCCACAACTATGGTTATAGGAACCATGAAGAACTAATAAGGCAAAACCAGATAATTCACAATTCTTGAAAAGTCTACATGTATGTATTAATTAATTCTCTTTGTTTTGCATGTTGTCTAGTGGTAGCCAATATTACAACCCTCCGAGTGTTACTAATTAGACCAAGGCAGTAACGAATAGGAAAAAAGATCAATTAATCAAATTCGATTAATGTTTCTCATCTAATCAATTGAACTGGGCTAAGGGGAGGTTGTACTGGGACAATAGGTAATGATCAGTGATGTCACACTATGAGGATGGACCAAGTCACATAGTGAAATTCACCTCTCGCCTGAGCCAAAGGGTTTGGTGAACTTAACTTACCATTTTGCATGATGCACACTAGAAAATAATGAGATTATCTGATGATACTACGTTAAGGAATCATGGGGAACACAATACCCTAGTTTCTCTCCATATTGGTTAAACACTTATTTTAGTGTAGCATTACTTTCATTAGTTATTATCAAACCCACCCCCCTCCTTTGGGAGAAAAGTTGGTTAACAACCCCAAATTGCATCATTGAATTCTTTTAAGTCTACCATATTCCCTTGGGTTCGACTCTAACCTAGGTTAGGTTTTATATCTTGACAATGACCATTTTAACATCAAATAAGAAGTGTAGCTTACGCGACATTAAGATATTGGCACCCTTGCCAGCGAATATAGCTAGACTTGTCTAATTCAAGTAGTTTGGGAATTAATTCTTATTTCCGTCATTTTATATTTTTTGTTATTTTTGTTTTCTTTCAGGGTGTAAGTATAGTGTATGCCCAACCCGCGTAGTCAAGGCACACCCTTAACTCCATTTGACCCATAGATCCAAAGAAAACTGAGTAGAATGGCCCAAGATAATACCAATAACGTGCAAAATACAGCTTTGAACCAAAATGTGAATGAAAATGCTCCATAGCCATAGCACTTTAATGCCAATGCTATCTGTGGAATCAATATTGGCTGAATCCTATGCCTATGGAGATGACTAGAGATATTGTGTTATCACCATTACCGAATGACACAAAGTTTATGGTTTCGAGTGGGTCTTTTCAAATGCTACAAAATCATGGGTTGTTCATGGGCCTACCATCAGAGGATATTTATAGCCATCTACACAATATTGATTTTATTTTTAAGAGTGTGATGGGAACATAAAATTTGTCTATATATGCGTAGGGCTTTCCGTTTTCCCATTATCTCTGATAGGGAATGCAACACTATGGCAATCTGAGCTCCTAGAGTTCGATCAATAGTTGGACTGAGTTGCAGAGGGCCATTTTAGAGAGGTACTTCCTAAGATCGAGAATCTCGAAATACCAAATTAACAACTTTGAGCAAACTCCTGGAGACTAGATCAGTACTACATGGGAACAGTTCACTAAGTGCTTGAGGAGTGTCCCAGACCACAAAATTGTTGGTGATGCCTTGGGGGAGATCTTATACCATGCCCTTGATGAAAACAGTCAAGCCTGTGTGATACCATTATGGGGGTAATGTTGCTAGATCAACCATTTACAAGGATCGCCTGAAAGAATGGAGAAAGTGGTCAAGACAAATCGTGCATGGGGGCAAGGAGGTAGAGTTTCTACCAAAAGTTTGTGTGTTATTAGTGTTGGTTTAGAGAAAGCTAAAATAAATGAAGAGATTATACAAGAGCTTGCATGAACCCGTATAAGGATAGAGGTGATGTAGCCAGGCTGATACCAACAAGAGTCAATAGAATCAAGACTGATAGCATAGGTACATATCATGTCCAATAATACCTCTACTACATAAAGATAAGAGTGAGGACCAAGACAATGTAGCCAGGCTCAACCTCATAGTCGATACATAATCAAGAGAGAGATAGTCTTAATATATAGCAAGAGATCATAAGTGGCGTCCTTGGAATGATGGACTCACTAAAAAACTTGAAGAACAATCAAACTATCCATGTGGAAGAGGAAGATCATTAAGTGGTGCTCCGATTCCTACATGGTGATATCATGTAGGCATAGAGTATGCGTTAGTACATTTGAGTATAATACATATGTAGGATACAATGCAACAATAGATAGGCATCATAGGCAAAATGTATAACAACACTCAATAGATAGAATAATAGCAAGATGGAATATATGAATGATGCTTGAAGTAAAATCATATTAATATAGAACATAATACATGTGTAGTAAGTGACCATCATTAGTGCAATCTAAGACCTACCATCACCCTGGAGAGGTGAATGAGGTAGAGTTGAATGAGGTACAAACTCCTCAAAATGGTTAATGAGGTACTAAACCCTCAATATGGTTACCCGAGCCTTTCACCCCCCAAGCTAGGGACAAAGGTACAAAACCCTCGATGTGGTTAATGAGGTACCAAACCCTTAATATGGTTACCAGAGCCTACAACCCCCCAAGCTAGGCTTAATCAACTCACAACACTTACATAGAGAATACCATATACATATATTCATTTCATAATCATTTCATCATCATATAGTCATTTGACTCATAAGACGTACATTGGACCATCAATTCCTCAAAAACCTATAACCGGATATTTTATCAAACACTTAGAGGGTGTTAGTGCTAGTATAAAACCATGTAATTCAAGAGTAAAATCATAATATTAAATTCAATGTAAAATGTTCCATGGATACTTGGTAACACCCTCAAGCAATATACATCAAAAACCTTCGTCAAACCTTACATTAAATCTTAGATTCATAGCTCAAAACATTGTAAAATAGTCACAATTTCATAAGCGCAATATAGTGTGTAGTGATTTTCATAATAAATAAGACCCATTTGTAAATCATCTTTAAATCATGCAATTTTGAATAAAAGGAACCTTATACATCATAGGTGAAAGAAACCCATGAAAGAAACCCAGATACCTTAGCTTTAGAGATAAACCTAATTAAGATTTGAGATGGAGAATTAAAGCTTGAGTGCAACCCTTAAGATCCATAAAGGGTTTTGACTCTTGAGTTTAGGAGTGAAATATTGGCTAAATATTTGAATGAGTGTTGGGAAATGTTTAGAATGATATGAGGGTGAAAAATGACTAAGTATAGGTATTTTCATGTTTAGGAACACTTAGACTCGAGACTTAAAAGTATTGGACCATAAGAGAAATAACTGGATAGAAAATGTACATGTCTGCATCATGGATAGGACGTGAAAATTGATTTTCTTCATCTGCGCGCCCTTGGCACGTCGCGCCAGGGGCGCGAAAAGCTCTCTGGAAATTGACATTTGGAAAATCAAAATTGCTAATAGTTTGCTATTAAATCAGGGTTAGATACACTTTCCACTCAAAATGATCCCCTAAATAAGAATATGAAGTCATATTTTTGATATCACACATGAATTTTGAGATATATAAAAATTATGATTTTGGGCACTTCCGAGGCACATTTTCGAGCACTTTTTAGGGTCGTTTCAATATCTCCCCCTTGCGAATATTCATCCCCGAATGTCAAAGAGACTTATAAGAGAGACATAAGAATAACAATATCATCCCACATAAGGATGCAACAATGCACTTAAACATCATTTTAAATATCTCATCATAAGTATAAAATCATCATGAGCTTGTCTATTTAAACATGAACAAAATATGCAATGATGTGGGGCTGAACATAAGACTTGAGATCATACAAAGGACGTAGATCAATAGCTTAGGCTTGAGTGGAGTGGAAAAGGTAAGGTTATTGCTTTAGCATGTCCGCTTCAGCCTCCCAAGTAGCACTCTCAACTTATTGATTCCTCTATAGGACCTTAATGAAAACCACCTCTTTCTTTCTCAACCTCTTTACTTGCCTATCCAAAATATGAATCGGAATATCTTCATATATCAAATTATCTTCAATCACACCCACAATATCATGAGGCACAATGGCATTCGAATCACCTACATATTTCCTCAACATGGATATATGGAACACCAGATGAACCAAATTCATTTCACCAGGTAATTCCAACTCATAAGCTACCTTGCCAACCCTTCTTATCACGCCATAAGGATCCACATATCTTGGTCTCAACTTGCCCTTCTTACCAAAATGAACCACACCCTTCATGGGTGACAACTTCAAATAAATCCAATCACCAACTTAGAATTCAAGATCCCTTCTCTTCACATCAGCGTAGGACTTTTGGAGACTTTGGGTCATCTTCAACATTTTTTAATTATTGTAACCTTCTTAAGAGCCTCCATAACCAGATCTGGTCCCAACAAAGCTACCTCACCAACCTAAACCAACCAATCGATGATCTACAACGTCTTCTATAAAGAGACTCAAAAGGAGCCATACCGATGCTAGAATGATAGCTATTGTTGTTGGCAAACTCAATCAATAGAAGGTGATCATCCCAACTACCCTTAAGATCCATGACACAAGCTCTAAGAATATCCTCAAGTGTTTGAATGGTTCTTTTTGCTTGGCCATCCATTTGAGGGTGAAGGGTCGTAGAAAGATTAACTCAAGTACCAAGACCCTTTTAAAAAGACCTCCAAAAGTGTGAAGTAAATTGAGTACAACGATCTGATATGATGGACAAAGAAACCCCATGTAACCTTATCAAGTCATTAATGTACAACCTTGCATAATCTTCAACCCTGTACGTGGTCTTAACTGGTAGAAAGTGAGTAAATTTTTTCATCCTATCAACCACAATCCAAATGGAATCAAAACGTTTTCTAGTCTTGGGCAACCCAACATCAAAGTCCATATTAATCTCTTCCTACTTCCAAGTGGGAATCTTTATGTCTTGTGCTAGCCACCCAGCCATTGATGTTCGACTATGACTTGATGAAAACTATGGTAATCGAAAATAAATTTGGCAATGTCCCTCTTCATGCTTCCCCACCAATACACATCCCTTAAGTTTCTACATATTTTGGTGGAACCGGGTGGATAAAATAAGAAGAATTATGGGCCTCATAAAGGATCTTCTTCATCAAACCATCAAAACAAGGCACACATAACCTACCTTGGTACCTAAGAGCACTATCTCCCCCTTGGGAGAAAACCTATACTTTCCCTCTTCCACCAAGGCCTTCAATTCTAGCAAGGAGGAATCAAGCTCTTGTTATGCTATCATCTTATCACCAAAGAAGACTTAGCACCATCAACAGCAATAACACCATTACCAACCTCTTCCAACCTAACCCCCAACCTATCCAACTGATGCACCTCCCCAAACATCTCCTTATAACCACCATCAATATGAGCTAGACTAGCCATAGATACCCTACTCAAAGCATCTGCCACCATATTTGCCTTGCTGGGATGATAAATGCACACTGATATTGTAATCCTTAAGAAGTTCTAGCCACCTTCTTTGCCTTAAATTGAGATCTTTTTAAGTGGAAGACATATTGGATGCTCGTATGATCAGTGAACACATCAACATGCACCCCATACAAATAATGATGCCAAATCTTTAATGCAAACACCAAGGCGGCCAACTCAAGATCATGAGTAGGATAGTTCTTTTCATGCACTTTGAGTTGTCTAGAAGGATAGGCTATCACCTTACCATTTTGCATTAGCATATAACCCAAACAAATTCTAGAAGCATCACAATACACAACAAATCCCTCAAGACCATCTAGTAGTGAAAAATATAGGAGCGGACATAATCTTATCTTTCAAAGTTTGGAAGATCCTCTCACACTCGTCAGTCCACTCAACCTTATCCTTCTTTTGAGTTAATTTTATTATAGGGGAAGTAATAGAGGAGAACTCATTCACAAACCTTTGATAGTAACCCACTAGGCCTAAGAAACTTCTAATATCCGATGGGGTCAATAGTCTAGGACAATTTCTAATCACATCGATCTTTTTAGGATCTACCTTAATACCATCGCTCTACAACACATGACCCTAGGAAGGCAACCTCATTCAACCAAAATTCACACATTTCATATTTAGCATACAATTTACCCTCCTTCAATCTTTGCAACACAATTCTCAAATGACCCATATGCTCCTCCCTACTATGTGAATAGATCAAAATATCATCAATGAAGACCACAACAAAGGAATCAAGGTAGGGTTTAAAGACCCTATTCATTAGGTCCATGAAGACAGTTGGTGCATTGGTCAACTTAAATAAAATGATTACACCTTGGGGCACGATCTTGTCTGCCACTTCTCCTTAATGGAACTATATTAGCACCTTGTGGATGAACCTCCTTACCCTTATTCAGATTTTAAGGGTAATATATTGCCTTATGCCCTATTTCTCCACAATCATAACAAGCACCGGTATTCCTCAAGCATGGGCTACCATGAGCTTTACCACACTTTGGACACATATCAATAGGAGCCATACAACCAATACCTTGGGCCCTTGGAATGTCATTGGCAAACCTCCTATAGGGAGCATGAGAATACCCTTGGCCTTGATGAAATCGTCCACCCTTTTGGCTTAGGAACTTATCCTGAAAATGGGCCGTCTTAGACTCACAACCCCTTTTCGTCCTCAATTTATCCTCTTTCATTTGTTCAGCATAGGTTATCAAATGGGATAATTCTATGGCCCCAATGAACATAGCGGACCGGCATTCTTCACTCACTAATTTGGACACCCCCATCATGAACTTGTTCATTCTAGACCTTGAGTCGGCAACCAAGTGCGGGGCATACTTTGAAAGTTGGTAGAATTTGAGGGCAAACTCTCTCACACTCATAGATCTTTGTTTCAAGTTCATCAACTCCACGAATTTAGCTTTTCTAAGCTCAAGAGGGAAGAACCAATTAAGGAAAGCCATTTTGAACACTTCCCAAAGCACCACATAGCCAACTCCCTTCTCTTAATTCCATTGGTTGTACTATATTTGTTCTATCCAATTGAGTTGGTAGGTCGCCAACTCTGCCTTATATTTCGGCATTATACCCATTATAGCCAATATCTTATAGACCTTATCAATGAACTCTTGAGGATCCTTATCAACCTTTGACACATAAAATTCTGAGGGATTCATCATCATGAAGTCTCTCACTCGATAAGACGGTGTAGGAGCATAAGGGGCTTGGGCCTCTTGATTGGCTTGATTAGCCACA
>JAOTQJ010143148.1:0-83523 GCA_025642045.1 Solanum sejunctum
AAATGTAGGTCCAACACTATGAAAAATCTGGGTGAACTAGAAAAAGACAGTGTAGAAAAACACCTCTCCACATCGCGGAGAGGTCGTGGATGCTTTCTGAAAATCACACCAAGCAAAATTTCATAATTAGATTCCTTTCTTTTAAAATTGAGGTTAGACCCTTGTCACCCTAATTTGGACCCCTTGAATAGGGATATCGAGTTCCATTTTTGAAATTCCAAAAAAATATTTAAATACATGGAAAATAAGATTTCGAGCAGTTCTGAGGCACGTTTTCAAGAGCATTTTAGGGTCATTTCAGTATTTCCCCCTTGGGAACTATCATCCCCGAATATAGAAGAGACTTACAAGATAAGAATATTCATGACAAATTAGCCCCAACATGAATGCAATATTACATTTTAATCATCACTTTCAAAATCCCATCATAAGTGTGAAATCATCACAAAATTGCCAATTTAAACATAAATGAACAAGAATGATATAGGGGTTGAAATGTAAGACTGTGAAGTCACATAGGGGACTTAAATTTAGTACCTTAGGCTTAAGTGGAGTGGAAGAGATAAGGGTACCGCTTTTGCATGTACTCTTCGGCCTCCTAAGTAGCACCTTCGACTTGTTGGTTCTTTCAAAGGACCTTAACAAATGCTACCTCTTTGTTTCTCAATCTCTTTACTTGCCTATCAAAGACCTAAACTGGAACCTCTTTATAGGTTAAATTTTCCTCAACAACACCCATAACATCAAGAGGCATAATGGCATTAGGATCATCAACATATTTCCTCAACATAGAGACAAGGAGTACCGGATGAACCAAATTCATTTTGCAAGGCAACTTCAACTCATATGCTACTTTGCCAACCCACTTCATCACCTCATAAGGACCAACATAAGAAAAGGAGTACCGAATGAACCAAATTCATTTCGCAAGGCAACTTCAACTCATATGCTACTTTGCCAACCCATTTTATCACCTCATAAGGACAAGCATAAATAGGACTTAATTTATCTTTCTTACCAAAACAAACTACACCCTTCATTGGAGAAACCTTCAAGTAAACCAAATCACCCACTTGGAATTCGAAGTCTCTTCTTTTCACATCTGCATAGGATGTTTGACGACTTTGGGCTTTCCTTAATCTTTCCCTAATCATCTTAACCTTCTCAAGAGCATCCATAACCAGATCCGGTCTCAACAAATCCACCTCTCTAACCTGAAAACAACCTACTGGTGATCTACAACGTCTCGCATGAAGAGCCTCAAAAGGATCTATATCGATGCTAGAGTGATAGCTATTGTTGTAGGCAAACTTAATCAATGGAAGATAGTCATATGAACCACCTTTAAGATCTAATCAACAAGCTCTAAGCATATCCTCAAGTGTTTGAATTGTCCTCATGACTTGGATATTCGTTTGAGGGTGGAAGCCGTACTAAGGTAAAGTTTGGTACCAAGAACCCTTTGAGAAGATCTCCAACAGTGTGAAGTAAATTGTGCACCATGATACAATATAATGGATAAGGGAACCCCATGCAACCTTGCTAACTCATGGATATACAATCTTGCATACTCCTTAGACCCATATGTAGTCTTGACCAATAAAAAGTGAGCTGATTTTGTCATTCTATCGACCTCCACCCAAATGGAATCAAAACCAATCCTTGTATTGGGCAACCTAACGACAAAGTCCATGTTAATTGCCTCCCACTTCCAAGTGGGAAGCTCTATGTTTCGGGTTAGACCACCCGACCTTTGATGTTCTTTTTTAACTTATTGACAACTACAACAACTAAAAACAAATTTAAGAATATCCCTCTTCATGCCTCCCCAACAATACACATCCCTTAAGTCATTATACATTTTTGTGGAAGTGGGGTGGATAGAATAAGAGGAATTATGGGCTTCATCAAGAATTTTCTCCTTCAAACCATCAACACATGGCACACACAATCTACATTTGTGTCTAAGGACCATATCTCCCCATTGGGAGAAAACCTCCATCTTGCCTTATTTCACCAAGGCCTTCAACTCAAGCAAGGAGTATTCTAGATCTTGTTTAGCTATCACCTCATCAATCAAGGAAGATTTAGAACCACCACCACCAACAATACTATCAACCATATATTCCAACCTCACCCCCAATCTAGCCAATCTATGCACCTCCCTAGCCATCACCCTATGACCATCATCCACATGAGCTAGGCTACCTATAGACACCCGACTCAAAGCATTTGCCACAACATTAGCCTTACTGGGACGATAATGCACACTCATGTCATTGTCCTTAAGGAGTTCTAGCCACCTTCTTTGTCTCAAGTTAAGATCTTTTTGAGTGAAGATATATTGAAGGCTCTTATGATCAGTAAAGACATCAACATGCACCAAATACAAATAATATCGTCAAATCTTTAATGCAAACACCACAACGGCTAATTCAACATCATGGGTAGGGTAGTTCTTTTCATGCACCTTGAGTTGCCTAGAAGAATAGGCTATGACCTTACCATTTTACATTAGTACATAACCCAAAGCAACTCTAGATATAACACAATACATATCAAATCTCTCAATCCCATCTAGTAGTGATAATATAGGATCCGACACAAGCCTAACTTTTAATGTTTGAAAACTTTTCTCGCATTTATTGGTCCACACAAACTTAACTTTCTTTTGAGTCAATTTTGTCATAGGAGAAGCAATGGAGGAGAACCCACTCACAAACCTTCTTTAGTAACTCGCAAGGCCAAAGAAACTCCTAATATGTGAACGGGGTCAATGGTCTAGGCCAATTTCTAATCATATTGATTTTCTTAGGATCCACTTTTATGCCATCCCCCAACACCACATGACCTAAGAATGCAACCTCTTCCAACCAAAACTCACACTTGTCATATTTAGAATACAATATCTCCTCCCTTAATCTTTTCAACACAACCCTTAAATGACCCATATGCTCCTCTCTACTATGTCAGTAGATCAAAATATCATCAATAAAGACCGCAAAAAAGTAACCAAGGTAGGGTTGAAGATTCTATTCATTAGGCTTATGAAGATGGCTGGTGCATTAGTCAACCCAAACGACATCATCACAAATTCATAATGCCCATATCTAGTCCAAAAGACCATCTTGGGAATATCATACTGCCTCACCCTCACTTGATGGCACCCATACCGAAGAGCAATCTTAGACAAAAAGCAAGCCCTTTGCATTTGGTCAAACAAGTAATCAATCCTTAGAAGAGGATATATATTTTTTATAGTGACCCTACTGAGTTGCCCGTAGTTAATACAAATTCTAAGCAATCCATCTTTCTTCTTTACAAACAACACTAGTGCAACCCAAGGGGATTGGCTAGGTCTAAAAAATCCCTTCTCCAACAAATCTTTCAATTGTTCCTTTAACTCCTTCAACTCTGCTGAGGCTATACAGTAAGGGAGAATGAAGATAGGTAGGGTGTCGACAAGGAGATCTATGCCAAAATCTATCTCCCTTTAGGGAGGGACACCAGTTAGGTCATTTGAGAAGACATCAAGAAACTCATTAACCACCGAAACCAACTAAATAGAAGGGACTTTGGGCTCTACATCTTTGACCCTCATAAGATGATATAAACACCCCTTGGAAATCAACCCATGGGCTTTAATGCATAAGATGAACCTACCCCTTACTACCACATTATGACTTTCCCACTCAAGGAATGGTTCATTTGGAAATTGAAACTTTACCCTATGAGTTCTACTATCAATAAAAGCATAGTATGCATGCAACCAATATATCCCATTAATAACATCAAAATCAACCATAGCTAATTCAACAAGATTACAAGGTAGGATATTATGCAATATGCAAACCAAATAATTCCTATACACCCTCCTAACAACAATGGATGCACCAATAGGAGTAGACACTTCATATGACTCATGCAGCAACTCCGACTCAATATGAAACTTTTTAGCAACAATGGGGGTAATAAATGAAAGGGTGGCACTCATATCAATCAAAGTGTATACATCAAGATCAAAGATTTTTAATGTACTAGCAACAACATTGGAGACCTCACAAACCCCTTATCTCCCATGTAGAGCATAAAGTGATTGTGCCTTGGGGCACCACCTTGAAGACCACTTCTACCCAATTGAACCGTATTTGCACCCTGAACCTTGCTACAGTTTCTTGGACAACTACTTTCTTATGGCCAAGCTTTCCACATACAAAGCATATATTGGAACCATTCAAGAATGGGCCCTTACGTATTCCCCCACATCTAGGACATACATCACTAGGAGCCATCCCAACATTACGTTGAGGTCTAGGTAAGTCATTGTCAAAATCCTTATTAGTAGCATGAGGAGGCCTTTGGCCTTGAGGAAATCTAACAGCCTTGGGAAACTTGGCTTCAAATCGGGCCCTCGTGGCCTCACGGCCCCTCCTCTTTCTCAACTTCTTCTCTTCTATTTGCTCGACATATATCATCAACCAAGATAAGTCTATGTCACAAATAATCACTATGGACTGGCACTCTTTACTTACCAAATTGGACACCTCTACAACAAACTTGTTCATCCTTGACTCAGAATCAGCCACCAAGTGAGGAGCATACTTTGAGAGTTGATTAAAATTGAGGGTATATTCCCACACACTCATACTACCTTGTTTAAACTTCATAAACGCAACCAACTTTGCTTCCCTCAGCTCAATAGGGAAGAACCGATTAAGGAAGGGCAATTTAAATTTAAATTTATCACAAAGGACTCTAATTGGTATGGTGTGTTGGACTCCATGGATCTATCAACCTAGTGCTCTAATGTCAAGTTTGTCATAACACAAGCTTAGGGCCTAGACTTGACATGGCAAATGGGAACCCGAAAGTACCCCAAACAAGCCACTTAGCATATCATCACATATCCTTGGTTACGTAAGCATACAAAGACATAATCAAATAACAATAAGGGCAACACGACTAAGGGAAAAACATGCATAAACATCAAAGTCAAAAGTCAAGAGCCAAGCTCAAACATAGTACACACCTTGTCCAATATATGCCTCTAAAACATAGAAAGAGCGGGGGCCAAGACAAAGTGATCAGGCTCACTATCATAGTCAAAGATAACACAAGATAGTGTCTTAATGTATCGATAATAGAGAAAAGACATAAACCAAAGTCCCTGAAATGGAGGACTCAGCAACAAGCTAAGAATAATATAGCCTAGCCACGTGAAGAAGGAGGAGGATGATTAACTCAGGCACGGTTACTACATGGTGATATCATGTAGGTAAAAGTATATGTTAGTACATTTGAATGTACTAAGTGTGTGGGATGCAATGCAATAATAGATAGGTATAATAATCAAAAATGCAAAATGATAGACAATAAGCATATTATAAAAAGAAGGTACTTATGATCAATGTATAAGTAAATCATTATTAAGTATGTCATGCTCATATAGAATATCATGTGTGAAGAATTAGACCAAGCAAACTATCCAAGGCATAAACCCCTTAGTGGTTGATGGTGGTCGCATCCCGCCATACATGGTGATGAAGTAACCCCTCACATGGTTGATGGTGGTCGCACCCTACTATCCATGGTGACAAGGTATAAACCCCTAGCATGGTTGATGATGGTCACACCCCAAACATCCATGGTGATGAATTATAAACCCTTCGCATGGTTACCCAGGCTATTTTCCCCCGGATCGATCATGGCCTATCCAATACTTTTATAAAGAATTCACCATAGGCTCTAATGCAATATCTCAGGTAGTACTAAACATATACATAAGCTAATTTCATCATTATAACATCATTCATATCATATTTCATGCTTTGCACCTTTAATTCCTCAAGAAACCATAACTGGACATTTTATCAAACACCTTGGGGACATGTAATGGGGGTAAAAGAACTTGCAATTTAGAGATGACATCATGCATGAAAATCAGTGGTAAAGCCTTTATTCAACACCTTGCAAGACCCATAAGACATTCGTATAAATATCTCTCATAAAATCCAACATTAGATATAATATGAAGCTCAAAACATGCTAAAATCACCATACTTTCATAAACTAAAATCACTGTGTAGTAAATTTCTCAATATTCAAGACTCACATGTAAAATCACTTGAAATTATGCAATATTAAGTAAAAGTGGGTTTAGGCACCATGGGTGAAGGATCCAATGGTTCAACACCACATACGTTAGCTTTTGTGATGTTCTTGAAGAAGACTTTAATGGAGATTTGAAGCTTCGGTGAGATCTTTGAAGAAATCCTTGAGATTAACCTTGAGTTTTGGACTTGAATTTAGGGTTAGAAATAAGTCTAAGTGTTTTGGGAAAATATTGGAGAATGTTTTTGGGTTATATGAGGGTGAAATAAGACTAAGTATAGGTGAAAATATATTTGGGAAAACTTAGGTCTAGGACTTTGAAAAATCTGTCGAACTAGGAAAAGACAGTGAAGAAATAACACCTCTTCGTGTCACAGAGAGGTCGTGGATGCTCTCTGGAAATCGCACTAAGCAAAATTTCATAATTCGATTGCTTTGCTTCAAAACTGAGGTTAGACGCTTGTCACACTAATCTGGACCTCCTAAACAAGAATATGAAGTTGGAGTTTTGAAATTCCAAACAACTTCTTAGATATATGGAAAATAATATTTCGGGCACTTCCAATGCACGTAGATGGCACTTTTTATGGTCGTTTCATAACGCCAAAACCCTAAACTAGAAATTTTATCAAACACTTGGTGGGTATGCAATGCTAGTTCAAAATTATGCAATTCAAGAGTGAAATCATGTGAGAAAACATAATATAAATCAACCCACAAATACTTGGTAATACCTTTATGCAAGATACATTAAATTCTTTCATCAAATCTCATCATAGAACATAGATTCATAGATCAAGACATGCTTAAATAGTCGATATTTCATGAAAACCCCAATATAGTTTATTGTCAAATTTATAGTAAGAATACCCACAAGTAAATCAACTTGAAAACACGTGATTTGCATAAAAAGGAAGGTTGGGCACCATGGGTGGAAGGACCCAATGGTTAAAACCCAAATACCTCAACTTTGGAAATTACCTTGATGAAGATTGGAATGAGAACTTGAAGTTTGAGTGAATTCCTTAAGATCCGGAATGAGTTTGGGACACTTGAATTTGAGTGAAACATTTGGCTAAGTATTAGAGAGGATTTTGGGAAACGTCTTGAAGGATATGAGGTTGAAAGACTAAGTATAGATGTTTTTATACATAAGAAGACTTAGGCCGAAGGCCTGAAAGCCTTGGAACAAGGTAATGAAAATTGGTAAAAATAATATATAGGTCCGTGCCCTGGTCGCGTTGCGCTAGGGGTGCTAATTGATTTTTGAAATTGCAAATTTTAAAAAATTAAATTTTGATATGGTTGCTCTAAAATTGGGGTTATACCCATATCCCACTTAATTTTTCCCCCTGATCACAAATATGAAGTCGAATTTTTGATATCACGCATGAATTTTGAGATATATGAAAATTATGAATATGGCCATTTTCAAGGCACATTTTTTGGCACTTTTTGGGGCGTTTCAAATGCAGAGAGAAGCGAGCTATATACTTCTATGAACACAGAAAAGGGAAAGGGGACCACTAGGTAATACTTCGTGGATATGAAGGCTTTCTCATGGAAGCGAAAAAGAGGTGAGCTAAACCTCCACAAATACGGAGACTTTCTTGCGAACACGAAGAATGAATTAGCTTGCACCCGATATAGAAACTTTAACAAGAATCAAAGCTTGGAACAGACCCTTGCGATTTATTTGGAGGACAAATTTCACAAATTGGACATGTATCCATACCAGAAACAATGATTCAGACTCAACAGAATAATCATAATTCGATTTGGAGGTGCCCTCGAAACAATTATGAATACAACTCAAATAAATTAGTTTAGGACTCAAAATACCAAAACTGCGCTTGAAAATTCCAAAAATTATAAAAAGACCATTTCTAGCATTAGTTTCATCATCCAAAACTACTGAAATTGTCAAAATTTTGATTCAAGCTTCAAACTTCGAATATTGACTAAAGTCATACTTTGACTTTGAAAATAACTAAAAATACAACTTTGGGTCTAAATTCTTCATTTTCTCCAAATTTATATCTATTACTTCTCCTAGACTAAATTCGATATTTTAAAGCTAATGGAATCGACATATTTTTGTTCTGATATCTGAAACTCAGAATGATATAAAAAATTCACTTTTTCAACAATTTAAGCTTCCAAAATGGCAAAACTCATATTTTCTATTTTAATAACTCAGAATTTCAGTTATAATAGACAAATAGTTCAAAATAGGTCCAAGGTAACTTAAGAAAGGATAAAATAGTATTTTTTTACAAATAAGTTAAAAAATAACCTATAAGGTCATTACAACATTATTCATTCAAAAGAGGGTAGAACATGGCGTAAAGGCTCAAAATCTTGCTTACAAGTCACAAGATCTTTTCATGAGTTCAATACATGCTTAGGAACCCATAATTAATCATAACATATACTGGTCTTGCAATTCATGCAATAATCTTTCATCAACATAAGAATTCTTGTTATGAAAATTTGGTCAAACATTGTGGGTACATGCAATTAGACTTAAAATCATGAAATACAATAGTCATGGACATGGATGAAGCAAACATGGTCATTACACATGCATTCAAAACAATCCATCCACTATTATCTTAGTAAGATCCTTAGTTTGGGTGTCATGAAAGCCATCTTAAAAATCTACAATCTTTCATAGTTTTCATAGTTAATATCATGCATAGCCTCAATAGTCATAAATCAAATCATAGGATAACTTTGAATAGATGTTCATGCATAATCCAATTAACACTTGATAGAATCAAACTTAAATTATATTCATAATGCATAATAAGAAGTACCCACAATGTTTCAAGCCCTAAAACTGTGAAATTTTATCAAAAAAGAAGGTTGGGCTCCAGGGTGGAACAACCCATGGGTGAATACCCACATACCATAAGTGTAGTGACCCAAGGCTAGGTCCTAGATGTGACAAGGCAAATGGGGAAGCTGAAGAAACCCTAAACAGGTCTCTTAACAAATCATTAGAAATAAGGACAAAGGAAGTCTTTCATAGCATAAACATCCAAAAAGAGAGTCATAGCTCAATACATAACATATCCAACAACAAATCTACTACATAGATAAGAGCAGGGGCCAAGACAACAATGGAGCTCACCCTCATAGTTAATACATACATAAAAGAAAGATAGTCTTAGTACATAGCATGAGATCATAGATATTGTCTCCAGAATGGAGGATCACCAACTAGCTTGAGACAATTCGTATGAGCCAAATGGAGGAAGACGCTTAAGTAGGGCTCCGGTTCCTATGAAATGACCCAAAAATATGACCGAAAATGTGCCTCAGAATGCCTAAAATTTTAAATTCCTTATATCTCAAAATCCATTTTCTATTATGAAAAATTTGACTTCATATTAATGTCTAGGAGGTCCAAATTATGTGAAAAGGGTCTAACCCCGGTTTGTGCGCAAAAGATTAGCAATTATGAAATTCCAAAAGTGCAATTTCTAATGGGGTTTTCGCGTCGCCTCCGTGATATGCCTCAGCTTATTTTGGGGACTTTTTTTTTAAAGTTCAGTCAATGACTTCAAAGTCTTGGCCCTAAGTGTTCCTAAATGTGTTTTTACCTATACTTAGCCTTGTTTCACCCTCATATCATCCTAAACATTTCCCTATACTCATTAAAACACTTACCCATATTTTCACTCCCAAAATTCAAGTCCCAGACCCTCATCCCAAGCTAAGGTTCTCCTTCAATGTTCTTCTTTAAGCTTCAAGTCTCCATCTCCAATTTTCACCAGGTTCATCTCTAAGCTAATTTATGTGGGTTTCTTTCATAGGTTCCTTTCACCCATGATACTCAAGCCTCCTTTTTCTCAAATTACATGATTTAAAGTTGATTTACTAATCGATCTTAATTATTATGAAATTTACTATGCATTAAGTTAAATCTATGTACAGTTGTGATTGTTCTTCCATGTTTTGAACCAAAAATCTTTGATCTATTGTAAGAGTTGAGAAGGGGTTTTGATGTATATTGCTTTAGGGTGTTGTAAAGTGATTGATGGTTTTATAATGGAGTTTCTTGCATGATTTCATCTGTATATTTCATGGTATTATACTAGTATTACATTCTCTAAGTGTTTGATAAAATGTCCAAATGTGGTTTCTTAAGGAGTTGAAGGTCTGAAGCATGAGATATGATATGAATGACTATATAATGATGAAATGGGGTTATGTATATGATATACTCTATATAAAGTGTTTGATTAGACCATACTCGATCCGGGGGGATAAAGCCCGGGTAATCAACCTGGGAGTTTGTACACATCAACCATGTGAGGCATTTGTACTTAGCCATCGTAGTGATGAAGTGTGATTATCATCAATCATATGAGGGGTTTGTACCATACAACCATCAAGGGGTTTGTACCGTGAATAGCTAGGTTGGTCTCTTCTACACATATGATATCATGATGAGTATGAGTTACTTAAGCAATGATCATTCATACCATATTGTTATATTATGCCTATTGCTTAATAATATGCATTTTGAGTATGATGCCTATCTATTATTATGTTACATCCTATTGCTTAATATTATGCATTTTGATTATGATGCCTATCTATTATTACGTTGCATCCTATTACTTAGTACATTCAAACGTACCGATGCATACTCTTGCCTATATGATATGACCATGTAGGAACCAAAGCCCAAGTTGATCATCCATCTCCATATGGCTATTTCGGTGCTACTCAAGCTAGTTTTTGAGTTCTCCATTTTGGGAACCTTAATCTACTCTTTCTTGTTATGTATTAAGACACTTTTATTTATGTTCTATTTGACTACAAGGGAGATCCCGATAGTTTTTTCTTGGCCTTTGCTCTTATCTATGCAGTAGAGGTGGTTGTTGGACATGTTATGCATCTATGATATGGGTTTGACTGTTGTCTCTTGACTATGATATTGTGAAAGCTTTTCTCTTACCCCTTTGCCCTATTTTTCCTCTTTAATGTTTTTATATGCATCCGTGATTGATGATATGTAATCATAAGTTCAGAGGCTTGTTTGTCATTCTTTTGGATTCCCTATTCATCGTGTCACATATAGGACCTACGCTAGAGTTATGACAAACTTGGTATTAGATCACTAGATTGATAGATCCTCGTAGTCTGACACACTGTGTTGATTATAGTCCTATTCATGTTTATATAGCACAACATGACTATGAGTTGGAGGCTATGAGACATTTTAGGAAATATTTCTCTTTTCATGTTTTACGTTATGCTATAGAGCTGTAGTGAGTTTGTTTCCCCTAACGATTGTTCTTTGCTATACTAGATCATGCCAAACACTCAAGGACGAAGGGCCCAAACACCCATGGAGCAACCTAACAATGGTGAGCTCCGGGATGCTCTCACTATGCTTGCCCAAGTGGTGGCCAACCAAGTCAATCAAGGGCCCAAAGCCTCTCATGATACTATCCCGAGGGCTAGAGTAAGAGACTTTATGAGGATGAATCCTCCAGTATTCTATGGGTCAAGGGTGGATTAAGATCCATAAGATTTCATTGATGAGGTCTATAAAATTTTAATTATCATGGGTGTTAGGCCGAATGAAAAGGTGGAGTCAGTGGCATACCAACTCAAAGGGGTAGCCAAAATATGGTATGATCAATGGAAGGGTGAAAAGGGAATTAGTAATATGGTGCTTTGGAAAGAGTTCAAATTGGCTTTCCTTAATCGATTTTCCCTCTTGAGCTTAGGGAAGCAAAGTTGGTAGAGTTTATGAACTTGAAACAAGGTGCTATGAGTGTGATAGAGTATGCCCTCATGTTGATTCAACTTTCAAATTATGCTCCTTATTTGATGGCCTATCCTAGATCTAGGATGAACAAGTTCGTGATGGGGGTCTCCGACTTGGAAAGTGAAGAATATCGGTCTGCCATGCTAATTAGTGACATAGATTTTTCTATGACCTATATCGAGCAAATCGAGGAGGAGAGAATGGGACATGAGGCCAAGATGGCTTGATTTAAGGGTAAGTTCCAAAAGGGTGCTAAATTTTGTCAAGGCTAAGGGCCTTCTCAGGATACTAATAGTGGCTTTGCCAATGACTTCCCTAGGCCTCAAGGTGTTGGTGGGTGACTCCTATTGATGTGTGCCCTAAATGTGGAAGGGGCCATGGAGGCCCATGTTTGAAGGGTTCTGTTGCATGCTATGAATGTGGGGAGTTTAGTCACAAGGAGATAGATTTTCTAAGAAATCGTGGCAAGGGCCGAGGTTAAAATGCGGTCCCAATGGGTAGAGGTCATCCTCAAGGTTGTTCCCTGACAACCAATTTTATGCATTACATGAGAGACAAGGGGTAGGTGAGATTTTTGATATTGTTATCGATATGTCAAAAATCTTTGACTTTGATGTATATGCTTTGATTGATCTGGGTGTCACTCTTTGCTTTGTTACCTGTTTTGTTGCTAAAGAGTTCCATGTTGATCCCGAGTTTGCATGAGTCATATGAAGTATCTACTCATATTAATGCTTCTATAGTTGATAGGAAAGTTTATAGGAGTTGTCCTATTTGGATTTTGCATAAGTTGTTTGCCTTGTGATCTTGTTGAATTAGACATGATTGATTTTGATGTCATTCTTGGGCTGGATTAGTTGCATGCTTACTATGCTTCTATTAATTGTAGAACTCATAGGGTAAAGTTTCACTTTCCTAATGAACCCGTCCTTGAGTGGGAAGTCAAAATGTGGTGGTCAAGGGTAAATTCATTTCATGTATTAAAGCAAATAAGTTAATTTCTAGGGGGTGTTTGTTTCATCTTGTGAGGGTTAAAGATCTGGATTCCAAAGTCTCTTCCATTGAGTCAGTTCCAATTGTAAATGAGTTTCTTGATGTCTTCCCAAATGACCTTCCCGGTGTCCCTCCCAAAAGAGAGATAGATTTTAGGATAGATATCCTTCCCGATACTCAACTTGTCTTCATTCCCTATTACTGTATGGCCCTGGCGGAGTAGAAATAGTTAAATAAAAAATTGAAAGATTTGTTGGAAAAGGAATTTATTAGGCCTAGCCAATGACCTTGGGGTGTCACAGTTTCATTTGTAAAGAAGAAGGATGGGTCATTTAGAATGTGCATCGACTATCAGCAACTAAATAGGACCACCATCAAGAATAAGTATCTTCTTCCAAGGAATAATGAAATGTTTGACCAATTGTAAGGGGTTAATTTCTTCTCTAAGATTGATCTTCGTTCTGGATATCATCAAGTGAGGGTGAGGAATGTGATATTCCCATGATGTCCTTCCAAACTAGATATGGCCATTATGAGTTTGTTGTGACATCCTTTGGGTTGACTAATGCACCGACCATCTTCATGGACCTAATGAATAGGATCTTCAAACCGTACCTTGATTCTTTTGTTGTGGTCTTCACTAATATTTTGATCTATTCACATAGTAGGAAGGAGCATATGGATCATTTGAGGGTTGTGTTGAAAATATTAAAAGAGGAGAAATTGTATGCCAAATATGACAAGTGAGAGTTTTGGTTGAAGGAGGTTGCATTCTTGGGTCATGTGGTATTGAGGAATGGTATAAAAGTGGATCCTAAGAAAACTGATGTAATTAGAAATTAGCCTAGTCCATTGACCCTGTCAAATATTTGGAGCTTCATAGGCCTAGTGGGTTATTATAGAATATTTGTGTATGGGTTTTACTCCATTGCTTCTCCTATGACGAAATTGACACAAAAGAAGGTTAAATTTGTGTGGAAAGATGAGTGTGAGAGGAGCTTCCAAACATTGAAAGACAAGCTTATGTCCGCTCCTACATTATCATTACCGAATGGGCTTTAGGTAATTATGGTGTATTGTGATGCTTGTCGGGTTGGTTTGGGTTATGTTTGATGCAAAATGGTAAGGTCATAGCTTATGCTTCTAGACAACTCAAGGTATATGAAAGGAATTACCCTACCTATGATCTAGAGTTAGCCACCATTGTGTTTGCATTGAAGATTTGGCATCACTACTTGTATAGGATGTATGTAGATGTATGTACCATTCTTAAGAGACTCTAATATGTCTTGACTCAAAAGGATCTTAACTTAAGGCAAAGGATATGGTTAGAACTTCTTAAGGACTATGATACTAGTGTACACTATCATCCGGGTAAGGCAAATATGGTGACGGAATGAGTAGGGTTTCTATAGGTAGCTTAGCGCATGTTGATGGTGGTAAAGAGATGGCTAGAGAGGTTCATCAATTGGCTAGATTGGGGTTTATATCGGAGGAGGTTGGTAATGATTGTGTGGTTGTTGTTGATGGTTCTAAGTCTTCATTGGTTGATAATGTGGTAGGAAAACAGGACCTTGACTCTTCCTTGCTTGAATTAAAGGCCTTGGTGAAAGAGGGCAAAGTAGAGGTTTTGTATTAGGGGGAGATGGTGCTCTTGGGTACCAAGGTAGATTGTGTGTGCCTTGTGTTGATGGTTTGATAGAGAAGATCCTTGATGAGGCCCATAATTCTTCTTATTATATCCACCTCGGTTCTATCAAAATGTATAGAGTCTTAAGAGACATGTATTGGTAGGGAGGCATGAAGAGGGACATTGCCAAATTTATTTTCGGTTGCCATAATCATCAACAAGTCAAAGTGAAACATCAAAGACTGGATGGCCTAACCCAAGACATAGAGATTCCTACTTGAAAGTGGGAAGTGTTTAATATGGATTTTATGATTGGGTTGCCCAAGACTAGAAAAGATTTTGATTCTATATTGGTGGTGGTTGATAGGATGACAAAATCGGCCAACTTTCTACAGATTAAAACCACTGTGGTGCTGAAGAGAATGCATGTTATACATCCATGAGTTAGTAAGGTTGCATGGGGTTCCTTTATCCATCATATTGGATTCTAGTTCATAATTCACTTCACACTTTTAGAGGTCTTTTCAAAAGGGTCTTGGTACAAAAGTTCATCTTAATATGACCTTCCACCCCCAAAAGGATAGCCAAGCTGAAAGAATCATTGAAACACTTAAGGATATGCTAAGGGCTTGTGTATTGGAGTTGATGGGTAGTTGGGATGACCATCTTCCTCTGATTGAGTTCACCTACAACAATAGCTATCACTCTAGCGTTGGTATGACTCCTTTTGAGGCTCTTTATGAGATATTGTAGGTCACCGATTAGTTGGTTTGAGGTTGGAGAGGTTGATTTATTGGGACTAGATCTGGTTATGGAGGCTCTAAAGAAAGTTATGATAAGGGAAAGGTTGAAGATGGCCCAAAGTCGTCAAAAATTCTATGCCGATGTAAGAAGACGAGACCTTGAATTTAAAGTGGGTGATTGGGTTTATTTGAAAGTTTCTCCAATGAAAAGTATGGTCCACTTTGGTTAAAAAGGGAAGTTGAGTCTAAGATATGTTAGTCCTTAAGAGGTCTTGAAGAGGGTTGGCAAAGTAGCTTATGAATTGACGTTGCCTTGTGAAATAAATTTGGTTCATCTGGTGTTCCATGTCTTTTTGCTGAGAAAATGTGTTGGTGATCCTAATACTATTGTGCCTATTGATGTTATGGGTGTTGTTGAGGATAACTTGACCTATAAGGAGGTTCCAGTTCAAATTTTGGATAGGTAAATAAAGAGATTGTGGAACAAGGAGGTTGATGTTAAGGTCTTTTAGAGGAACTAACAAATCGAAAGTGCTACTTGGGAGGCCAAAGCGGATATACAAAAGTGGAATCCTTATCTCTTCCATTCTACTCAAGCCTAAGGTACCAATTCTAAGTCCTTTATGTGATCCAAGTCTTATATTTCAGCCCCTATGTCATTCATATGCGTTCATGTTTAGGTTGGCAAGTTATGATGATTTTACATAAATGTTGAGATTTTGGAAATGGTGCTTTAAATGTAATGTTTCATTTTAGTTAGGGATGATATGTTTATGATCATTCTTTTCTTTTACAATTTTTTTACATTCTAGGACGAATGTTCCCAAGGGAGAGATATTGAAATGACCCCAAAAAGTGCCAGAAAATATGCCTCGGAATACCCAGAATTTTAAATGCCATATATCTCAAAATCTTTTTTCTATTTCAAAAATTCTGACTTCATATTTCTGTCCAAGGGGTCCAAATGAATTGAAATATGGTCTAACCTTGATTTAAGAGCGAAAGATTAGCAATAATGAATTTCCAAAAGTGCAATTTCCATGGGGGTATTCATGACGCCGTCATCTTATTTTGGGGACTATTTTTTTAGTTCGGTCTAAGACTTTTAAGTCTTGGACCTAAGTGTTCCCAAACCATCATCCCAAGCAAAGCTTCTTCTTGAAGCTGCAAGTCTCCATCTCGAATCTTCACCAAGTTAATCTCTAAGCTAAGGTATGTGGGTTTCCTTCATGGTTTCCTTTCGCCCATGATACCCAAGCCTCATTTTTCTGAAATTGCATGATTTAAAGTTGATTTACAACTGGGCCTTGATTATTATGAAATTCACTGCATACTATATGAATCTATATATAGTTGTGACTGTTTTGCCATGTTTTAAGTTATAAATCTTTGATCTATTGTAAGATTTGAGAAGGGTTTTTGATGCATATTGCTTGAGGGTGTTGCAAGGTGTTGAATGATGGTTTTACAATGGATTTTCTTGAATGATTTCATTTCTATATTTCATGGTTTTATACTATCATTATACACCCTCTAAGTATTTGACAAAATGTTTGGATATGGTTTCTTGAGGAGTTGAAGGTCCAAAGCATAAGATAAGATATGAGTGACTATATGATAATGAAATGAGCTTATTATATGATATACTCAATATAAAGTGTTATATTAGACCATACCTGATTTGGGGGATAAGAGCCTGGATAACCAAGGTGGGGGTTTGTATTCATTAACCAAGTGAGGGATTTGTACTTCGCCACTGTGGTGATAAGGTGTGATTATCATAAACCATGTGAGGGGTTTGTACGACACAACCACAAGGAGTTTGTACCTTGAATAACTAGCTTGGTGACTTGTACACATATGATATCCTATATGAGTATGAGTTACTTAAGCATGTTTTACTTAAGCATTGATCATACATATCATATTGTTATATTATGCCTATTGCTTAATATTATGCATTTTGATTATGATGCCTATCTATTGTTGCGTTGTATCCTATATACTTAGTGCATTTAAACGTACTAACACATACTCTTTCCTACATGATATCACCATATAGGAATCGGAGCCCAAGTTCATCCTTCTCCTCCATGTGGCTAGTTCGGCGCTACTCAAGCTAGTTTGTGAGTCCTCCACTTCGGGGACCATATTCTACTTTCTCTTGTTATATATTTAGATACTCTTTTTATATCCTATTTTACTATGAGGGCCCGGTTGCTTTGTCTTAGCCCCTGCTCTTATCTATGTAGTAGAGGTGGTTGTTGGACATGTTATGTATCTATGATATGAGATTGACTCTTGTATCTTGACTATGATATTGTGCAAACTTTTCCCTTAGCCCCTTTTCCTTATTCTTGCTCTTTAATGTTTTTATATGCTGATGTGATCGATGATGTGTAATGCTAAGTTAAGAGACTTATTTGGGGTTCCTTCGGGTTCCCCATTTACCATCTCACGTCTAGGCCCTAGGCTTGGTCGTGATATCCTACATAATGACATCATGTAGACATAGAGTATGTGTTAGTACGTTTGAATGCACTAATAAGTAGGATATAATGCAATAAGAGATAAGAAATATAATCAAAAAGCATAAGCATAGGCAATGAGTAGCATATAACAATATGGTATGCATGGAAGATGGCTGAAGTAAATCATGCACATAGAACATAATACATGTGCAAGAAGAGACTATTATTATAGAGTTCATAGTTTATCTAGGTATAAACCCCTTGATTGGTTGGTGGATCATCTCACCCTACCACCCATGGTGATTAAGGTAGAAACCCCTCAATACGGTTATTAAGGTACAAGCCCCTTGATTGGTTGGTAGATCGTCGCATCCTACCACTCCTAGTGATTGAAGTACAAACCCCTCAACATGGTTATCAAGGTATAAACCCCTCGACATAGTTACCCGGGCTCTTAACCCCCGAGTTGGGCATGGTCAATTTCTAAGATATATAGGAGAATATCATATACATACATTCCTTTAATCATCATAAAGTCATTCAACTCATAAGACATGCATTGGACCTTCAACTCTTCAAGAAACCATAACCAGGCATTTTATCAAATACTTGATGGGTGTGTAGAGTTAGTGTAAAACCATGAAATTTAGGGATTAAATTATGCAAGAAAATCCAATGTAAAACCATCCATCAATACTCAGTAACACCCTTAAGGAATATACACTAAAATTGTTCATGAAATCTCACAATAGATCTTAGATTCATATCTCAAAACATGCTAAAATAGTCATAATTTAATGAAACCCTAACATGGTTCATAGTCAAATTCATAGTAAGAAAGACCCATAAGTAAATCAACTTAGAATCATGCAATTTAAGTTAAAAGGAAGCTTAGACTTCATGGGTGAAAGGAACCCATAAATAAACCCACATAACTAGACTTTGGAGAATTCCTTGGTGAAGATTGAAATAGAGACTTGAAGCTCGGAAGAATTTCTTAAGATACGGAATAGACTTATACCCTTGAATTTTGAGGTGAAAAATTGTCTAAGTGTTTAGAGAGTATTGGGGAATGTCTTGGATTATATGAAGGTGAATATGGCTAAGTATATGTTTTTACACATGAGAAGGCTTAGGCGCAAGACCCAAAAGCCTTGGACCGAGGTAAAAATAATTGACAATGAAAATACATAGGTCCACATCTGGTCCATGATACAGACCTATCACAGAGGAGGTTTTACGCTGGTTGGCGATGGAGGCGCTTCACAGCACCATCGCAGATTGACATTGGAGAACGGATATTTTGAAAATCAAAATTAAAATTTGGTTGCTCTAAAATTGGGGTTAGACATATATCCCACTCAATCTATTCCTCTGATCAAGAATATAAAGTCAAATTTTTGATACCATACATGGATTTTGAGATATATAGAAATTACAGTTCAGGGCACTTCGAGGCATATTTTCAGGCACTTTTTGGGGTTTCTTCAATATATCCCCCTTGGGTACATTCATCCTTGAATGTCAAAAAAACACATACAAGAGACGTAAACATAACAATATTAGCCTACATAAGGATGAAACAATGCATTTAAACATCATTTCAAAAATCTCAACATAAGTGTAAAATCATCATGAACTTGTCAATCTAAACATGAATGCATGCAAATGTCATGGACTGAACTTAGACTTGAAATCACATAGGAGACTTAGAATTAGTACTGTAGGCTTGAATAGAGTGGAATATATAAAGATATCACTTTTTTATGTCCATTTTGGCCTTCCATGTAGCACTTTTGTCTTGTTGATTCCTCCAAAGGACCTTAACGGAAGCAACTTCCTTGTTCCTTAGCCTCTTCACTTGCTTATCTAAGATGTCTACTGGAACCTCCTCATAAGTCAAGTTGTCTTCAACTACACCCACAACATCTAATGGAATAATAGCTTTCAAATCACCCATACACTTCCTCAACAAAGACACATGAAACACTGGATGAACCAAATTCATTCACTAGGCAACTCCAACTCATAAGACACCTTACCAATCCTCCTCATTACCCTATTAGGACCTATATATATTGGACTAAACTTGCCTTTCTTACCAAAATAAGCCACACCATTCATAGATGACACCTTCAAATAGATCCAATCACCAACTTTAAATACAAGCTCCCTTCTCCTAACATCGGCATAAGATTTTTGGTGACTTTGGGCCGTCTTCAACCTTTCTCTAATCATTCTAATCTTCTCAAGAGCCTCCATAACCAGACCTGGTCCGAAAAAAAGCCACTTATCTAACTTTAAACTATCCAACCGGTGATCTACAATGTCTACCATAGAGAGCCTCAAAAGGGGCCATACCGATGCTAGAATTATACTTATTATTATAAGAAAACTCAATCAATCGAAGATGATCATCCCAACTACCCTTAAACTCTCATATACAAGCCCTAAGAATATCCTCAAATGTTTGGATAGTTCTTTCAGCTTGGCCATCTGTTTGAGGGTGAAAGGCCATAATAAGTTTAACTCTTGTACTAAGACCCCTTTGAAAGGACCTCCAAAAAATGTGAAGTAAATTGAGAACCACGATCTGATATGATGGACAAAGGAACCCATGCAACCTCACCAAGTCATGAATGTACAACCTAGCATAATTTTTAGCCCCATATATGGTCTTAACCAATAGAAAATAATCCAATTTTGTCACCTTATCAACCACAACCCAAATAGAATCAAGACCCTTCCTAGTCTTGGGCAACCCAATCGTAAAATCCATATTAATCTCCTCCCACTTCCAAGTAGGAATCTCTATGTCTTGTGCTAGGCCACCCAATTATTGGTGATCGACTTTAAATTTTTAACAACTATGACAATCGAAAACAAATATGGCAATGTCCCTCTTCATTCCTCCCCACCAATACTGTAGCGACCCCAAAAAGTGCCTAGAAATGTACCTCAGAATGCCCAAAATTTTAATTTTCATATATCTCCAAAATTTGTTTGTTATTTCAAAAATCCAACTTCATATTCTTGTTCATGGGGTGAAAATTAGGGGAAAAGGGTCTAAACCCAATTTAAGATCAAAGATTTAGCAATTACAAAATTTCAAGAATGTAATTTCCAGAGAGGAATCCTCGTAGCTTCCATGACATGCCTCTATGTTAAAATGGTGCGTGTTTTTTTAAGTTCATCCAAAATATTCCAAGTATTGGGCCCATGGGTCCTCAAATGTGTTTTTGTCTATACTTAGCCAACTTTCACCCCTATATCATCCTAAACATTTCCCAACACTTCCCAAAACACATAGTCATATTGTCACTCCAAAATTCAAGTCTCAAAACCCTCATCTGGAACTAAGGATTTCCTTCAAGCTTCAAGTCTCCATTTTCAATCTCTACTAAGAGCTTCTCCAAAGCTAAGGTATGTAGGTTTTAGTGATTGGATTCTTCCACCCATGGTGCCCTAATCTCATTTTTACTCAATTTTCATGATTTGAAGTTGATTTTACATGTGCATCTTGTATATTAATAAATTTACTACATAGTGATTTGAGTTCATGAAAGTATGGTTGTTTTAGCATGTTTTGAGCTTTAAATCTTACATCTAATGTTGGATTTGATGAGGGTTTTGATGTAAATGTCTTGGAGGTGTTGCAAGGTGTTGATTAATGATTTTAAAATAGATTTTCTTACATGATTGCATCTCTAAATTACATGGTCTTTTACCACCATTACACACTCCCCAAGTGTTTTATAAAATGTGCCACTAGGGTTTCTTGTTGAATTGAAGGTCCAAAGCATGAAATATGATATGAATGATGTTATGATGATCAAATAATATTATATATATGATATTTTCTACATAAAGTGTTGTATTAGACCATGCTCGATCTGGGGGGGAAAGGTCTAAGAACCCAGATGACCGAGATGAGGGTTTGTACTCATCAATCGTGGGAAGGGTTAGTACTTCTCCACCTAGTGATGGGGTGGCATCATCACCAACCGATATAGGGATTGTTACTCATCATCCAAGGAAAGTGTTAGTACTTCTCCACCTAGGTGATGGGGCGGCATTATCACCAATCAAGAGAAGGGTTAGAACTTCTCCACCTAGATGACAGGGCGATATTATCACCAACCGAGTGAAGGGTTAGTACTTTACCACCTAAGTGATTGGGTGATATCATCACTACCCTACTAAGGGGTTTGTACCTTGAAAATCTAATTTGGTCTATTCTACACATATGATATTTTATATAAGTAAGAGTTTCTTAAGCATGTTTCACTTTAATATTGGTCATACATGCCATATTGCTATATTATGCCGATTGCCTATCGTATGCATTTTTATTATAATGCCTATTTCCTATTGTATTGCATCCTATATACTTAGTACATTCAAACATATTAACGCATACTCTTGCCTACATGATATCACCATGTAAGAACCGGAGCCCAAGTTCATTCTCCTCCTCCACATGGCTAGTTCAGTGCTACTCAATCTAGTTGATGGGTCCTCCATTTCGGGTACCTTGGTCTATGTTTTCTCTTGCTTTATATTGAGTCACTCTACTTTATGTTCTATTTTGACTGTGAGGGTGAGCCTGGTTACCTTGTTTTGGCCCCTACTCTTCTACGTATTTAGAGGTATTTGTTGGATAAGTTATGTATCTATAATATGAGATTTCACTCTTTGTCTCTTGATGATGATGTTTTGCCAGTTATTCCTTAGCGCCTTTATTCCTTATTCTTACTTTATATCTTTTACATGTTTTCGCAACCAGTGATATGTAATGACAAGTTAAGAGGCTTGATTAGTGTTCCTTTGGGTTCCCCATTTGTTGTGCCACTTCTATACCCTAGGCTTGGATTATGAAAAACTTGGTATTAGAGCACTAGTTGATAGATCCTTGAATTCCAACACACTGCATCGATTAGAGTCCTATTCATGGTTGTGAAGCGTGCCATGACTATGAATAGGAGTCTTTGAGACATTTTAGGAAATATTTCCCTTCTTCATGTTCTAAGTCATGCTATAGAGTTGTGATGAGTTTTTTCCCCTAACAATTATTCTTTTGTATGCTAGATCATGTCAAACACTAGAGGAAGATGGGTCCAAACTTTCGAGGAGCAATTCACCAATAGTGAGCTCCGGGATTCTCTTACTATACTTGCCCAAGTGGTGGCCAACCAAGTCAATCAAGGGGCCCAAGCCCCTTATGCTACTACCTCGGGATCTTGGGTAAGTGACATCATGAGGATGAATTCTTTGGTTTCCATGGGTCAAAGGTGGATAAAGATCTACAAGAGTTCAATGATGAAGTCTACAAAATCTTGAATATCATGGGTGTTGGTCCAATTGAAAAGGTGGAGTTGGCGGCGTACTAACTTAGAGGTTTAGCCTAAATTTGGTAGGAGCAATGGAAGGGGAAGAGGGGAAATATTTATGTTGTCTTTTAGGAATATTCAAATTGGCCTTCCTTATTCGATTTTTCCCTCTTGAGTTAAGAGAAGCAAAGTTGGTACAGTTTATAAACTTGAAATTTAATTAACTTTCAAAGTATGCTCCTTACTTGGTGTCGATCCTAGATCTAACATTAATAAATTTGTGATGGGGGTCTCTGACTTGGTGAGTGAAGAATGTTGGTCTGCCTTGGACTTATCTCAATTGATGACTTATGCCGAGAAAATACAGGAGGAAAAGTTGAGAAAGATTAGGGTCCATTAGACCAAGAGGGCCAATTTTGAGGTAAGTTCCAAAAGGGTGCTAGATTTCATCAAGGCCAAGGGTCTTCTCATGCTACTAATAGGGGTTTGCCAATGACATCCCAGGCTTCAAGGTGTTGGTGGTGTGGCTTCTATTGATGTGTGTCCTACATATGGGAAGATTCATAATGGCACGTGCTTGAAGGGTTCCAATGCATGTTTTGGTTGTGAGGAGCTTGGTCACAAGAAGATAGATAGCCCAAGAAACTATGGCAAAGTCTGGGGTGCAAATACGTTCCAATTGGGTAAAGGTGGTCCGCAAGGTGTTTTCCTAAGGCACAACCAGTTTTATGCTCTACATGGAAGACAAGGAGTTGGTAAGGTCCCTGATGTTATTACTAGTATGTTAAAAATCTTTGATCTTGATGTATATGCTTTGATTAATTCGGGTGCCACCCTTTCCTTTGTTAATCCCTTTGTTGCTAAAAAGTTCCATGCTGAGTCAGAGCTATTGCATGGGTCATACGAAGTTTTAACTCCTATTAGTGCCTCTATTGTTGCTAGGAAAGTTTATAGGAGTTGTCCTAGTTGCATTATGCATAAATTGTTGCTTTGTGATCTTATTGAATTAGACATGGTAGATTTTAATGTCATTCTTGGGATGGATTTGTTGTATGCCTACTATGCATTGATGATGTTCATGTTCCAATAAGAAAATGGTCGCTATCAGTAATTAACCTAACTGAGGTTAGGGTTGAATCCATAGGTAATACAGGGCTTTGACTACAAGATTTCACTATTAATCATTTCTAGTATTTATGACTACAATCTCTAAATGTGGAGGTTTTTGTGATTCAAAAACAAAATAAATAAACGCTAACTAAAACGTGAGAAAACACTCAATTTTGTGGACAACTTGGGAAATGTTTTCCTAATGTTTCATTGACTCGATTAACCTAGATAACATAACTACAATTGGTGATTTGCATGCAAGATGGTAACTTAGGTTCTTCCATCTGTCTTGTGAAGTTGAACGCCGAATTTCACAATGGCGCTTAGTCGGATACCATGGCGTTCCATATAACCATTACCTATTGTCCCAGTCAGCCTCCCCTTGGTCAAGTTTGGTCGATTACATAGGAACACATCAACTGAATTCTGTCATCTACTTCCCTTTTCCTATTCATCACTACCTTGGTTGGGATCGTTATAGTAGGCAGGGTTTGGTATTGGCCACCACCAAACAACATTAATAATGAAGGGAAATAGACTATACATGCAAAACTCTAATCATAGAAATGCAAATAACCTAGGTCATGTCAAGCAAATACCCATGGCACCCACAACCCCTAGTTGTGGGTTCTTAGCTATTAATGGCAAAGGAAAAACACACAAACATGCAAATAAATGCCATAGTTAAGAATTTTACCAAAAACAATGAAAGTTGAAGACACCCAAGTTACAAACTCACATGCTTTATAGATTTCCAAAGTGATAGAACAAGATTTGCAATACCCAAAATTGATTTTCAAAGAGAAAACAACAATCTAAAGTGAAACCCTAAAATATCCTTGAGAGAATATTGCAGAAAATGATGATTGATAAAATTGGTTCGAAGTATCCATAGTCATAACACAATATTAGCTTATTAGACAGGAAATAAAATATGATAACCTTTCTCAAAATAAAATAACACAGAAAAGATGCTTGGGTTGCCTCCCAAGAAGCATCTTGTTTAATGTCGTGGCTCAACTTTGCCATCATGGATAATCAAAATTCTCCATGAGTTCTATCATTGGTTTTTCTACTTTTCCTTTGTTTATCTGGCACTACATCGAGTTGCTCAGTGAGCTGCTCAATCCTATCACCCGGACTTTGCATCGATATAGTTTGTTGTTCCACTTTGTAATTATATTTGACAATATCAAACTTTATCTCCTTAACAATATCATCTTGCTTATTTACCTTGGTTAGTACTTGTTCAAAGATATGCTCAATCTGGGTTAGCTTATCAGTGACACAATGCTGGTGGGGTAACCTCATCCAATGTGCAGATTTTTCGCTTTTAGATTTACTAGAGGCTCCCGTACATGCACTAGTCTTTGGGCCAGCTTGCCCTTGAAGGAGTTTGTAGACTTGGGCAATTCTAGATAGCTTGTCTATAATCTTAATGATTTCATCAAATGTTCGTCTTACAAACTCCCAATAGTTCCCTCCGAATAATGCATCAGCTAGCCCTTGTTGTTTGAAGGTTAGTGTTCAATAGAAGCTAGCCACCAATTCATCATCAGTCAGACCATAGTTCTGATTTGCTACCAAGCACTACTTGTATCTCTCAATAATCACTACCAAAGGTTCTCCTGGAATTCTTTTGAAGTAACACATGTTGTTCTGCAGCTTTTGCTTGTTGGTCTCCTTATAGAATTTCATGAGGAACACTCTCTGTACTTCCCTTTAGTTTGAGCAAAGCATCAGGTAGGAGGATTGACCACTATTCTGCAGCTTTATTCCGGAGAGTCATGGGAAAAACCTGAAGAGCCATGGCCTTCCAAGCAGGATGTCTTGTCCCAAGGACCTCCCTCATCGTTTGGGTGAAATTCTGTAGATAAATTTGGGGATCTTTGGACACTAGCCCATAAAATAGGGTGTCCCTATGTAAAGTTTCCAACAAGTTGCTTACATTATAAGATTTTGCTTATTTATAGTGCCAACTAACCTGCACCTAGAATCGTTAACAGAAAAGGGTAAAATACATAAGACTCTAGAAATCAACGCTAGAACTAACTAATAGTGAAATCAAATCAAAACGTTGCCGTATTCCCCAGCAACGACACATAATTTTGATGATGTTCACACTCCAACAAGAAAGCGATCGATATCAGTAATGAACCTAACCGAGGTTAGGATCGAATCCATAGGGAATATAGGGCTTTGACTACAAGACTTCACTACTAATCATTTTTAATATTTTTGACTACAATCTCTAAATAGAGAGGGGGTTGTAATTCAAAAACAAAATAAAATAAACACTAATTAAAATGCAAGAAACCACATAATTTTGGGGACAATTTGGGAATTGTGTTCCCTATAGTTCGTTGGCTCGATTAACCTAGATAACATAACTACAATTGGTGATTTGCATGGAGGATGGTAACTCAGGTTCTTCCAGCCCTCTTATGAAAGTGAAGGTTGAATTTCACCATGGTACTTGGTTGGCTACCATGTCGTGCCAACTAACCATTACCTATTAACCCAGTCAATATCCCCTTGGTTAGGTTTAGTCGATTAGATGGGAACACATCAATCGAATCCTATCATCTATTTCCCTTTTCCTTTTCGTCACTACCTTATTCGAGATCATGATAGTAGGCGGGTTTTAGTGTTTTCCACCACCCAATAACATTAATAATTAAGGGAAATAGACAATACATGCAAAACCCCAATCATAGAAATGCAAACAACCTAGGCTATTTCAAGCAACTACCTATAGTTCCCATAAGCCCAAGTTGTGGGTGCTTAGCTACTCATGACAAAGTTAAAACACACAAACATGCAAATAAATGATATAGTTGAGAATTTTACCAATAATAATGAAAGTTGAAGATATCCAAGTTGCAAACCTATAAGCTTTACAGATATCCAAAGTGATAGCATAAGATTTTCAATCCTGAAAATAGATTTTAAAAGAGAAAACAACAATCTAAAGTGAAAGCCTCAAATATTCATGAGAGAACATTTTAGAGCCAAATTTTAAATTCTTGATGTGAGGTCCACCGAATGAAAACCCTACTTAAAGTATTTATAGTGTACAAAAATAAACCCTAAATAATATGCAAAAAAGACAGCTGACAACTGGTACATCTCGCAGATACGACTTGTAAGGTTACCTATGAGTCATAATCTGGGTCTCATATCAGGGTCTTGGCATCTTGGACTCAAACTGCTATGACTCATTGTATGAGTCGTTGCTTAAGTTTGACTTATATGCTTATCTCATAGCCTTGGGTTTTAGATTTTTGGTCTAACATTTTGACTCTCTGATTCTTGCTATGATCTCACTTGTACGAGTCGTACTGTGTCATATGACTTGTTGGCCTCATAGGAGTGATCCTTAGTTGGTAGATTTCTAGATTTTTGATCTCTATTTCCTGCTATGATACATCATATGACTCGTCGATGGGCTCGTATGTCCTATGCTTCAACAAATCTACAACTTTTCTTCAAAATCATGCCAACCTAAGTATTCTGCAAGATTAACACAAAAACATATCAAAACACTAAAAAGTCATTTTAAGAACTCACAAAATCTCTTGTTTCAGGCACCAAATGTGTTGTATTTTGATAGGACATCACGTATCTATTGATTTATAGAACTCGTATGGTCAAGTTTCAATTTCCTAATAAACTCATCCTTGAATGGGAAAATTAAGATATGGTGCTCAAGAGTAGAGTTATTTCATACATTAAAGCCCATAAGTTGATTTCTATGGGATGTTTGTATCAGCCTGTGAGGGTTAAGGATGTGGAGTCCAAAGTCCCTTCCATTGAGTTGGTCGCTATTGTAAATGAGTTACTTGATATCTTCCAAAATGACCTTTCTGGTGTCACTCCTAAGAGGGAGATAGATTTTGGTATAAACCTCCTCACCAATACTCAACCTATCTCCATTCCCTCCTTACCGTATGGACCTAGTGGAGTTGAAGGAGTTAAAGGAGCAATTGAATGATTTGTTGGAAAAAAGATTTATTAGGCCTACTCAATGACCTTGGTGTGATCTAGTGTTGTTTCGGAATAAGAAGGATATGCCACTTAGAATGTGCATTGACTGTCGGCAACTCAATATGGTCACTATATAGAACAGATATCCTTTTCCAAGAATTGATGACTTATTTGACCAATGGCAAATGGCTAGCTTTTTCTCTAAGATTGATCTTTAGTCTAGGTATCATCAAGTGAAGGTGAGGGAATGTGATATTCCCATGATGACCTTCCAGACTAGGTATGAGCATTGTGAATTTGTGGTGATGTCTTTTGGGTTGACTAATGCACCGAACATCTTCACGAACCTAATGAATAGGGTCTTCAAACCCGACCTTGATTCCTTTTATGTGGTCTTCATTGATGATATTTTGATCTATTCATGTAGTAGAGAGGAGCATATGGGTCATTTGAGGGTTGTGTTATGGAGATTTTGTATGCCAAATATGAAAAGTGTGAATTTTTGTTAACGTTGGTTGCCTTCTTGGGTTATCTGGTATAGGGGAATGGTATTAAGGTGGATCCTAAGAAGATCGATGTGATAAGAATTTGGACTAGATCATTGACGCCATCGGATATTATGAGTTTCTTGGGCCTTACAGGTTACTATAGAAGGTTTGTGGATGGATTCTCCTCCATTACTTCCCCTATGATAAAATTGACTCAAAAGAAGGTTAAGTTTGTATGGATCGATGAATGTGAGAGAAGGTTCCAAACATTGAAAGATAAACTTATGTACACTCCTATATTGTCTATACCAGATGGGCTTGAGGTTTTTGTTGTGTATTGTAATGCAGCTAGAGTTAGTTTGGGTTGTGTGCTAATGTAGAATGATAAAGTCACAGCCTATGCTTCTAGACAACTAAAGGTGCTTGAAAAGAACTACCCCACCCATGATCTTGAATTGGCCATCGTGGTGTTTGTATTATAGATTTTGCCTCATTATATGTATGGGGTGCATATTGATGTCTTCACCGATCATAAGAGCCTCCAATATGTCTTCAATCAAAAAGATCTCAACTTGAGACAAATAAGGTAGCTAGAACTTCTTACGGACTATGACATGAGTGTACAGTACCATCCGAGTAAAGTAAATGTTATGGTGGATGCTTTGAGTTGGGTATCTATTAGTAGCCTAGCTCATGTGGATGGTGGTGATAGGGAGATGTCTAGGGTGGTGCATAGATTGGCTAGATTAGGGGTTAGGTTGGAAGATATAGGTAATAGCATTATTGTTTGTGATGATTCTAAATCTTCTTTGGTTGATAAAGTGATAGCAAAACAAGATCTAGACTCCTCTTTTCTTGAATTGAAGGCTTTGGTGAAAGAGGGAAAAATAAAGGTTTTCTTCCAAGGGGGAGATGGGGCCCTTAGATACCAAGGTAGATTGTGTGTGCCTTGTCTTGACGATTTGAGTTAGAAAATTCTTGATGAGCCCCATAATTCTTCTTACTCTTACCGCCCCGGTTCCACCAAAATGTATAGAGACTTCAGGGATGTGTATTAGTGGGTAGGCATGAAAAGAGATATTGCCAAATTCAATTCCGGTTGCCATAGTTGTCAATAAGTCAGAGCCAAACACCAAAGCCCAGGTGGCCTAACCCAAGACATAAAGATTCCCACTTGGAAGTGGGAGGTGATTAACATGGATTTTGTGATTGGGTTGCCCAATACTAGAAAAGGTTTTGATTCCATTTGGGTTGTGGTTGATAGGAGGACAAAATCGGCTCACTTTCTGCCGACTAAGACTACATATGGGAATGAAGAGTATGCAAGGTTATATATCCATTAGTAAGTGAGGTTACATAAGGTTCCTTTATCCATCATATCATATTGTGGTGCACAATTCACTTTGCACTTTTGGAAGTCTTTTTGAAGTGGTCTTGGTACCAAAGTTCACCTTAGTACAACCTTTTACCCTCAAATAGATGGCCAAGACAAAAGAATCATTCAAACACTTGAGGATATACTTAGAGCTTGTGTCTTGGAGATTAAAAGGTAGTTGGGATGTCCACCTTCCGTTGATTGAGTTTGCCTAAAATAATAGCAATCACTCTAGCATCAGTATGGCTCTATTTGAGGCTCTTTATGGAAGATATTTTAGATCACCAGTGGGTTGGTTTAAGGTTATAAAGGTGGATTAATTGTGCCTGGATCTTGTTATAGACACTCTTTAGAAGGTAGTTTATGAGTTGAAGTTTCCTAGTAAAATGAATTTGGTTAATCCAATATTCCATGTTTCTATGTTCAGAAAGTGTGTTGGTCATCCTAATGCCGTTGTGGCTCTTGATGTTATGTATGTTTTTGAGGATAACTTAGCTTATGAGGATGTTCTGGTTTAGATCTCCAATAGGAAAGTAAAAATATTGAGGAACAAGGAGGTGACATCCGTTAAGGTCCTTTAGAGGAACCAGCAAGTCGAAAGTGCTACTTGGGAGGCTGAAGAGAACATGCAAAAGCATTATCCTTATCTTTTCCACTCCACTCTAGCCTAATATACTTTTCCTAAGTCCCCTATCTGATTTCAAGTCACATATTTCAGCCCCTATGTCATTCATATTCATTCATGTTTAAGTTGGTAAACTTATAATGATTTTACACGTATGTTCAGAATTGTAAAATGGTGTTTTACATGTTATGTTGCATTCTTGTTGGGGCTGATTTCTTGATATTACTCTTGTCTCATACTTGTATTGTACATTCAGGGACGAATGTTCCCAAAGGGTAGATATTGTAACCACCCCAAAAAGTGCCCAAAAATGTTCCTCGGAATGCCCAAAATTTTAATTTTCATATATGTCAAAATTTATTAGTTATTTTGAAAATTCAACTTCATATTCATGTTTAGGGGGTCACAATAAGGGCAAAAGGGTCTAACCATGATTTAATAACAAAGATTTAGAAATTACAAAATTTAAAGAATGCAATTTCCAAAGAGGAATCCGCGTCGCAGCCTCTGTGTTAAAAATGTTCCTTTTTTTAGTTTGTCAAAAATATTCTAAGTGTTGGGACCAAGTGTTACCAAACGTATTTTTATCTATACTTAGCCTAATTTCACCCTTATATCATCCTAAATATTTCCTCACACTCCCCAAAATACTTAGCCATATTCTCACTCCAATGGTCTAGTCTCAAAACCCTCATACGGAACTAAGGATTTCCTTGAAACTTCAAGTCTCCATTTTCAATCTTCACCAAGAGCTTCTATAAAGCTAAGGTATGTAGCTTTTTGCTATTAGGTTCTTCTACCCATGGTGCTCTAATCTCCTTTATACTTAATTTGCATGATTTATAGTTGATCTTACATATGGGTCTTGTATATTAATAAATTTACTGCACAGTAATTTGAGTTCATGAAAGTATGATTGTTTTAGCATGTTTTGAGCTCTAAATCTTGGATCTAAAGTAGGATTTGATGAGGGTATTTGATATGAATGTCTTAGGGGGTGTTGCAAGGTGTTGATTGATGGTTTTACAATAAATTTTCTTGTGTTATTTTATCTCTAATAGCATGGTCTTTTACACCCATTACCCACTCCCTAAGTGTTTGATAAAATATCCTGCCAGGGTTTCTTGTGGAATTGAAGGTCCAAAGCATGAGATATGATATGTATAATGTTATGATGATGAAATGAGATTATATATATGATAAATTATATATAAAGTATTACATCAGACCATGCCAAGTAGGGGGGGAGGGGTCTAAGTACTTGGATAACTGAGATGGGGATTTGTACTTTCCAACCGAGGGAAGGGTTTGTACTTCTCCACCTAGTGATAGTGCGGCATCATCACTAACTGAGATGGGGGTTTGTACTCATTAACAAGGGAAGGGTTAGTACTTCTCCACCTAGGTGATGGGGTGCCACTACCAACCAAGGGAAGGATTAGTACTTGTCCACCTATGTGATGGGGCGACAATATCACAAACCGAGTGAAGGGTTAGTACTTCACCACCTAAGTGATGGGGTGCATCATAACTAACCTACCAAGGGGTTTCTACCTTGGAAATCTAATTTGGTCTATTCTACATATATGATATACTATATAAGTAAGAGTTTCTTAAGCATGTTTCACATTAGCATTGGTCATAGATGCCACATTGCTATATTATCCTACATTCTTAGTACATTCAAACAAACTTAACGAATACTCTTGCCAAAATGATATCACCATGTAGGAACAGGAGCCCAAGTTGATCATCCTCCTCCTCAACGTGGCTAGTTAAGTTCTACTTAAGGTAGTTGGTGAGTCCTCCATTTTGGGTACCCTGGTCTATGTTTTCCCTTGCTTTGTATTGAGACAATCTACTTTATGTTCTATTTTGACTATGAGGGTGAGCCTGGTTACCTTGTCTTAGCCCTTGCTCTTATCTACGTATTTAGAGGTGTTTGTTGGACAAGTTATGTATCTATGATATGAGCTTTGACTCTTTTGTCTCTTGATGATGATGTTTTGCCAGCTATTCGTTAGCCCTTTTGGCCCTTATTCTTACTGTATGTCTTTTATATATTTTCGCAACCAATGATGTGTAATGGAAAGTTAAGATACTTGATTGGGGTTCTGTCAGCCTTCCCATTCATCGTGTCATGTCTAGGCCCTAAGCTTGGGTCGTGACAAATACACCTCTCTAAAGTCTCTATATATCTTAGTAGAAGTAAGGTGAATAGAATAGGAAGAACCATGAGCCTCATCAAGAATCTTTTCTCTCAAGCCATCAACACAAGACATGCATAACCTACCTTGGTATCTGAGGGTATCATCTTTCCCCCGGGAGAAAACCTCCACTTTACCATCTTTTACCAATGCCTTTAGTTCTAACAAAATAGGGTAAAGATCTTGCTTAGCTTTCAGATCCTCAACCAATGAAGATTTAGAGCCATCAACTACTCTTTTTTCGTTGACATTTTCAAAACCCTTTCGTCGTTATAATTAGCTATTTTGGTACTACGATCTTTAGCTCTGGAACTGAATCATTTCCTTGTATCTGAGAAGAACTTCCAGATTAATAGGAAGGAAGCAACATCAGAATGAAGCAGAATAAGCAGAATTGCTTAAGTAAGGTTGTGAAGAAGCAAGCGAGTGAAGTCGCATCCAGCCCATCGAAAGCACCTGACACCCATTATCCACCTCATCCAACCTAACTCCTAATCTAACTAACGGATGGACCTCCCTTGACACCCCTTTGCTACTATCATAAACATGTACTAGAGTACTCGTGGACACCCTACTCAATACATCGACTACCATACTAGCTTTATTGGGATGATAACATACACTCATATCATAGTCCTTAAGGAGTTCTAGCTACCTTCTTTGTCTGAAGTTGAGATCTTTTTGTGTGAAGATATATTCAAGGCTCTGATCATCAGTCAATATATCAACATGCACCCTATACAAATAGTGACGCTGAATTTCAAAGAAAAGACCACGGCGGTTGATTTAAGATCATGGATAGGATAATTCCTTTCATACACTTTGAGTTGCCTAGAAGCACAGACTATCACTCTACCATTTTGCATCAACACACAACCCAAACCAACCCTTGAAGCATCACAATACATAATAAAACCTTCTAGCATTTCCAGTAATGGCAATATAGGAGCGAACACAAGCTTATGTTTCAATGTTTGGAAACTCTTTTCACATTCATCTGTACACACAAATTTGGCTTTCTTTTGAGTCAACTTGGTCACATAGGGGAAGCAATTGAAGAGAACCCATTTACAAACTTCCGGTAGTAACCTGCTAAGCCCAAGAAGATCCTAATATAAAATGGGGTCATCACAATAAACTCATAATGCTCATACCAAGTCCGAAAGGCTGTCTTAGGAATATCATACTCCCTCACCTTCACTTGATGGTACCCGAACCAAAAATCAATTATAGAGAAGTGGTTAGCCTCTTGCAATTTTTGAAACAAATCATCAATCCTTGGAAGACGATACTTATTCTTTATGCTAACCCTATTAAGTTGACAGTAGTCAGTACACATTCTAAGGGACCTGTCCTTCTTCTTCACAAACAACATCGGAGCACCCCAAGGTGATTGGATAGGCCTAATAAAACCCTTCTCCAACAAATCCCTTAATTGCTCCTTCAACTTATTTAACTCCGCTGGGGCCATGTGGTAAGGGGGAATAGAAATTGGTTGAGTATTGGGAAGGAGGTCTATACAAAAATCTATTTCCCTTTTGGGAGGAACACCGAGATGGTCATTGAGGAAGACATCTAGGAACTCATTTACAATCAGAACCGACTCTATAGAAAGTACTTTGGAATCCTCAGCCCTAACCCTTACAAAATGATAGAGACACCCCTTAGAGATCAACTTATGTTCTTTAATGCAAGAGATGAATCTACCCTTGACCACTACATTATGACTTTCCCAATCAAGAATGCGCTTTTTTGGGAATTAGATTTTGACCATACAGGTTCTACAATCAATAGAGCCATAGTATGTATGCAACCAATCCATCTCAAGTATGACGTCAAAATCCACCATTTCTAACTCAACAAGATCACAAAGCAATAAGTCACGCAAAATGCAAATGGGATAATTTTTGTAAATGTTTCTAGCAATAATAGATACCCTAATAGGAGTATACATTCATAAGACTCACACAACTATTCGTGATCAACATGAAACATTTTGGCAACATAGTGGGTAACAAAAGAAAGAGTGGCATCTAGATCAATCAATACAGATAGATCAAAATCAAAGACTTTTAACATAACAGTGATGACATCAGGAACCTCCTCAACCCCTTGCCTCTCTTAGATTGCATAGAATTGATTGTGACTTAGGGGACTACCTTATTGGCCATCTCTCTCCAAAGGAACTTGTGGATGAACCTTCTTACCCTTGTTGCGGTTACAAGGACAATCAATCTTTTTGTGACCCATATCTCCACAACTATAATATGCATTAATGTCTCTGAAACATGGGCCCTAATGACCCTTACAACATTTTGAAGATATAGCATTTGGCTGCACACCACCATTACCTTGGGCCCTTGGGAAGTCATTGGCAAACACCCTATTGGAAGCAAGCGAAGATCCTTGGCCTTAATAGAACTGGCCACTAATCTGACTTTGGAACTTTCCCACAAAATGGGCTCTCTTAGCCTCATTACTCCTTCTCTTTCTTAAATTTTCCTCCTCTATTTGTTCGGCATAGGTCATCAAACAATGTCACTAATCAACATAGCAGACTGACATTTCTCACTCACCAAATCGGATACAACCATCACAAACTTATTTATTCTAAACCTTGGCATGGCAACCAAGTAGGGAGCATATTTATGTAGTTGATTAAACTTGAGGGCATAGTCCCTCACACTTATAGAACCTTGTCTCAAATTTATAAAATCTACCATCTTGGCCTCTCTAAGATCAAGAGGGAAGAATCGATTAAGAAAAAGTTCCTTGAGCTCCTCCAAAAGTACCAAATTATTGATTCCCTTGTTCTACTTCCATTTATTAAACCATATTTGTGCTAACCCTGTAAGTTAGTTGGCTGCCAACTCCTCTGTCTCTTCCAATCAAACACCCGTGATAGCCAATACCTTGTAGACCTCATTAGTAAATTCTTGAGGGTCCTCATCTACATTGGACCCATAGAATTTTGGTAGGTTCATCCTCATGAAATTCCACACTTGATATACTGGTATAGAAGCATAAGGGGCTTGGTCTCCTTGGTTGGCTTGATTAGCCATAACTTATGCTAGCAAAGTGAGAGCATCCCGGAGCTCACTATGAGTCGGTTATTCCTCGGGAGTGCGGGCTATCCTTCATCTTATGTTAGGCATGATCTAGTGTAGAAAAGAACAATCGTTAGGGGGGGACCTTACTTTAACTCTATAGCATGACTTACAACAAGACGAAGGGAAACATTTCCTAAAATGCCTTATAGCCTCTTGCTCATAGTTGTGGTGCACAACACAACCATGAATGAGACTCTAATTGATGTAGCATATTGGATCTCGAGGACCATTATCAACCTAGTACTCTGATACCAAGTTTGTCATGACCCAAACCTAGGGCCTAGATGTGACACATCAAATAGGGAACTCGAAGGAACCACAAACAAGCCTCTTAACATATTATTACACATCCTTGGTCAAGGAAGCAATTAAACAACATAATTAGATTATAAATAAAGACAAAGGGAGTCTTTCATAGCATAAACATCAAATAACAGAGTCATAGCTCAATACATAACATGTCCAATAACACCTCTACTACATAGATAAGAGCGGGGGCCAAGACAAGAAACTGGGCTCACCCTTATAATCAATACATATATAAACAAAAGATAGTCTTAGTATATTAGCATGAGATCATAGATATTATCCCCGAAATGGAAGACTCACTAACTAGCTTGAGAGAATTTGTACTAGACACATGGAGAAAGATGCTCAAGTGAGGCTCCGATTCCTAGATAGTGACATCATATAGGCATAGAGTATGCATTAGTACATTTAAATGCACTAAGTATGTAGGATGTAATGCAATAAGAGATAAGCAACATATATCAAAATGCATAAGCATAGACAATGAGTAGCATATAACAATACGACATGCATGGAAGATACTTGAAGTAAATCATACTTACATATAACATAATACATGTGCAAGAAGAGAACATCATCATAGATCTAATAGTTTATCAAGGTACAAACCCCTTGATTAGTTGGTGGATCATCTCACTTTACCATCAATAGTGAATAAGGCACAAACCTCTAAACCTAGTTATCAAGGTACAAACACCTTGGTTGGTTGGTGGATCATTACACCCTACCACCCCTGGTGATTGAGTACACAACCCTCAATACGGTTATCAAGGTACAAACCCGTCGACAATGTTACCTGGTCTCTTAATACATCAACTTAGGCATGGTCAATTTGCAACACTACATAGGAGAATATCATATACTTACATTCCTTCCATTTTCAGAAAGTCATTTAATTCATAAAACATGAATTTGACCTTAAGCTACTCAAGAAACCCATAACCATACATTCTATCAAACACTTGGCGGGTGTGTAGAGCTAGTGTAAAACCATGCAATTTAGGGATGCAATCATGCAAGAAAATTTAATGTAAAACAATCCATCAATAATTGATAACAACGTACAGGAATATACACCAAAAGCCTTAAGCAAATCCCATAATAAATCTTAGATTCATATCTTAAAACATGCTAAAATAGTCCCAATTTTAGAAAACCCCAACATAGTTCATAGTCAAATTCATAGTAAGAAAGACCCACAAGTAAATCAACTTAAAATCATGCAACTTAAGTAAAAAGGAATCTTAGACTTCATGGGTGAAAGGAAACTATGAATGAAACCCACACACCTAGACTTTGGAGAATTCCTTGGTGAAGATTGAAATGGAGACTTGAAGCTTGGATGAATTCCTTAAGATCCGGAAGAGACTTGGAACCTTGAATTTTGAGGTGAAATATTATCTAAGTGTTTGAGAGAGTATTGGGGAATGTCTTGGATGATAGGAAGGTGAAAGGTACTTTTACTCATGGGAAGGCTTAGTCCCAAGACTCAAAAGACTTGAGCCGAGCTAAAAATTAGTGGATACACAAATTCACATCTGGTTTGCAAGGCAAACCTATTGCGAAGGAGTTTCTACATCGTTCATGATGGAGGCACGTTGTGGCACCATGGCAGACAAACACTTGATAACGGATTTTTGGGAAATCAAAATTACAATTAGTTTTCTAAAAAATTGGGGTTAGACATATTTTTGACTCAATTTTTCCCCTGATCAAGAATATAAAGTGAGATTTTTGATATCACACATAGATTTTGAGATATATGAAAACCATGATTTTGGGTGTCTCTAAGGCACTTTTTTGGGCACTTATTAGGGACGTTTTATCAAATCCTTGAAATAAATGATGGAAACTTGATGATACTTGAAGGACTTGCTTGAGTGCTTGAGCATTTAATGAAATCCCTTGAGAATCTAGAACTTGATTGAGGAATTTTACGACTTTTGAAGAGGATTTTAGGACAGTTCTTGAGAGAAATAGGGCTAAAATGGTTGAATAATATAAATATCCTATAATGACCCTTTTTTTAGAAGCCTAGAAGTATAGAAAAAATTAGGTTAAAAAATAACTAGAGTCAATTTACAAGGTCGAGTCCATGGCCCATAAATGGACTGATGAGTCGTAGGGTTAGCTCTTCAGCCCGTGAATATGAACTTCAGGAAAGGAAAAACATTTCAAAGTGTAGGGTAAAACACTAAGCCAATGATGGCCCAATGGATAATAGGACTACGAAGGGTAGGGTCCATGGTTCAAACAAGGACCTGTAATTGGGGTCTCAGAAATGGATCCAACAATTTTAATGAAGGACAGTTTAATTATTTCTCCTAATTATAATCCTAAGTTATGTTATTTTGGTGATATTTTAGGTCTAAATTAGACCTTAAATCCCTATAACTCTCTTCGTTTCCTTGATTCTTTAATACCAAAAATTCCTAAGGCAAGAAATACTCCCTAACAAAAAAGGGTCGAGCTAAGGATGCTAGGGTTTCAAAGGTTTCATTCACCACCATCAAATTCCTTCTCCCTAATGTTTACCAAGGTATGTGAGTTTGATTTGTTGGTCTCCTTCACCCACAATGTCTTACATAATGTCTTTTTACCTTTTATTTATGTTTCTTCCAGTCACTGTACATGCTAATGATATTTTCTTGATATTTTGTGTTATTAGATGATCTCAATGATATCCTATGATGTTTTACTAAGTATTTATATGTTTACAAGTTAATGATGATGACCCTAATGATGTCGGTTTAAGTATTGAAGAGTGGTCCATTTTACCATGCTTTGAATAAGCATGTTTTTCCATTATTATGTATGGTTTCATAATTTATGAATGTTTCAACTTAAGAAGTTAGCCAACAATGTTTCAAATGAGTTTTACATGATATATGATGATAATTAGGGAATTAAAGAGAAATTTTAAAGAGATGAATTATGAAAGATATAAGCATGTTGACAATTGCCTAAAGATATTTAAGAAGGTCCCCAAGATGAAAGGACAGTACTCATGTGGTGGTTCCTTAAGTTCAAGCTACTCCTATAACTTATCACTTATGAATCTAAAGTATCATAACTCGATTAAGTATACGTTTTAAAGATTCTATGGGATGACTTAACACTGAATGAAGCATCATGGTTGGGCTTAGTAAGGGAACCCTAGAAGGAATCCTTTGCCCCATTAGCTATGTGTCGCTATAGAAGCCCTTGAGGTTAGGATAGTAGATCGACATAGGTCATATATGTTATATAAGATGTATACAAAGTGATGAAGTACCAGTTGACAAGTGGTCTCCCTACGCCAATGTAGGGGTTATGTTTGATTCCTTGTAGTAGCTTACATGGTCTTATATATTGGTTAATATCAACTCCCACACTTCTATGACTATATGATCTGGTTCCATCACATGTGTTCTCTTGTCGCATTGTTCTTGTTCATATTGAGTGTTCTTCCTTGTGCATGCTTAATCTCATGTTTATGTACTTTTATCATTATATATATATAATTTCATTACATCTTACATACTTAATACATTCTAAAAGTACTAATGCATATCTTTCCTGCGTGATTGAACTATGAAGGGATAAGTGCTTCTCCATTGACTCGGGGATAATTTTTAGGCTTTCGAGACTAGTATTTTTGTGTGTAGCACTTAGTTCAGGTCTCTACCATTGTCCATTGGTTCTATGTATTTAGGCATTGATGTATATGTTGGCCTTTAGAGGCTTTTACTTTCTCTGTTGTTAACTGTTGGAGTCTTTTCTATTTGATGGAAACCAATTGATACCAGTCCGATTATGTATGATTTAATTGTTATGCTTTATGGATATGTGTTTGTGTTTCTTTTTATTGTTTCTTTAATATCATAATATGGACCCATAAACCCTTTCCTCCTTTTACTTTCGCTTATATTTAGTTTTATGCCTAAGAATGCTTGAGATATTAAAGATGCCTTGGGTGAGGTGCCCTCAGATATCTTATTCGCCACATGATGACTAAGTCCTAGGTCGAGTCATGACAAACTTGGTTTTAAAGCATGAGGTTCTAAAATGTTCCTCGGATGTATATGTATACTATGTAGAGTAGAGTCTTATTCAAGGTTATGAAGCGCACAACTATCTTGAGTGAGAGGCTTTGAGACAGTTTAGGAAAGTCTTCCCTTCTTTCTTCTTCATGCCATGCCTTGGCAACTAAGGTTTTCCTATAACTAATGATGACCTCTTTTATTGTTTCTAGATCATGCTAAGAAGATCTCCACACCAAAGAGGAACTCCCTAGCAACAATCCCCTCCGCTTCAACAAGATAACGAGGTGTCTCAAGTTAAGTTCAAAGCCACCTTCACCATGTTAGACCAAGTAATGGCGACCAAGCTAACACAGAGATCATGATTCCTCCCCAAGTTCCTACTCCGGCCATTCGTGTGAGAGACTACATAAGGATAATCCCTCTAGAGTTCCATTGTTCCAGACAAAAGAGGACCCTATTAATTTCATAAATGAGGCCTATTAGATAGTAGTGGTTATGGGTATTCCATCGGAGTAGAAAGAAGAGTTGGTTTCTTACAAACTAAAGGGAGTAACCAAAATATGGCATGAGTAATGAGAAGATGAGAGGGGCCAAGGAGTTGATCCCCTTGGATGGGAAGAGTTCAATTATGTCTTGGATCGATTCTTTCCAATTGAGATGAGAGAGACCAAAATTCAAAAATTTATTGTCACAACCCAAACGTAAGGCCTAGTGTGACAAGGCGAATGTAACACTTGAAGGCATCCCATCCAAGCATCGTGTTCATATAATAAGTATTCATAAGGTAAAATAAGCATAGATAAGAGAATAAGCAAGTGGAATGCATAAAACTAAAAATTTCATAACTTTCCCTATGGGAAATTACATCAATCGATAGTGTCCAATAATATGCCTCTACATCATAAGATCTTGGTGGGGTCTAGAACATAGCTCACTAGCTCACCCTCAAGATATACTTCAAAGAAAAGTAATAAAGTATAAATGGAAAAGAATCTAAAGGGCTTTTTTCCAAAGCATAGGAACTTACCAATAATCTTCAAACTCAACTCCAAGATGGCCACAAAATCAAATATTCTCCTTGTCATTCATCCCTACATGGTCAAATTGGGTAGGCAAAGAAGTATGCATTAGTATGTGAAATGTACTAAGTATGTAGGTATGCCATGAATCAAAGGAAAACTCAATATAATATCAATGTGCAATTACATACTCAATAAGATAACGACACAATATGCATGAGCAATGAAGATTTAAAATCATGAGAAGAAGCAGCATTAGAATTCTTTCATAATCCTACCATATATATGTGGGAATAAAAATATAACTGACATATAAGACCATGCAAACTACTACATTGAATCTTGATGTTCCCTCTAGTCTAAGAGAAAGAGGAGTCTATTTGCCAAGGTAGACTCGATCACCCTATAGGCTCTATCCTAGCACAGTGAAATCCATGATTTGACTCCACTCTTTAGTCTCTATTTCAGCATGGTGAGTATCCATTGAAAGATACATAGATCCATCATCTCACCTTTAAGGTGTAATAATGTGAATATCATTCCTATGGTTGCATATAGTTGTGGGACTATGGAATCCACCAAAGCGCTCTCGGTCCTAAGTCATATCCTATGGAATATATCACCATACATATAAATGGCTTTCAAAATAATTCATACTTCATTATAATCATGCTTTCATATCTTGTAAAATAGTCATATCTTATGGAATGCATGATCATGCATATACATGGCTTTTAAAATATTTCATACTTCATTAAAATCATACTTTCATAGCTTGTAAAATACTCATCATAATCTTTCAACATAGTGTGGGTAGACATTCCCACCTTAATATCATCAACATAAAAATTAGGGTCTTCATCACTCTCTTTATCATAGCATCGTCATTATCATTGTCATAACATCATTATTGTCATAAAATATACTTTCATATGTACTTGAAGTGGTAGTCATAAATAGCATAATACAACATAGGAGACTTGGTCAAAGTGAGGGTCCATGAACAATTGGGTCACAATTATGCAATTAGATGAAGTTCATAGACAAAACATTCAATTAAAGTTAATTTGGATCATTAATAAAGGAACCCACATCAATTCATTAAGTCCTAATCATGCATACTTGAAATCAACTACTTTTTCTTAAATATCATATACATCATATAATTCATCATAATTTATGCTTAACTATGTATAATGAAATGATCCCCAAAGTGCCTGAAAATGTATGTTGAAAGTGCTCGAAATATTGTTTTTCATATATCTAAAAGTCCATTATGAATTTCAAAAATTGGATATCATATTCTTGTTCAGGGGGTCCAAATTATGGTGACAAGGGTCTAACCTCGATTTTAAAGCGAAGGAATCGAATTATAAAATTTGCTTGTTGCAATTTCCAAAGAGCATCCTCGACTTCTTCGCGACGCAGAGAGGTGTTTTTTCTGCACTTTGTTTCCCTAGTTCACCTAGATTTTTCTAAGCACTGGATCTAAGTTTTACCAAACATATTTTCACCTATACTTAGCATTATTCTCCAACACATTTAGACTCATTTCTAACCCTAAATTCAAGTCCTAAACTTAAGGCCAATCTCAGGGATTTCTTCAAGGATCTCACCCAATCTCCAAATTTCCATCAAACTCTCCTTCAAGAACTTCACAAAAGCTAAGGTATATGCTGTTTAACCATTGCATCCTTTCACCCATGGTGCCTAAACCCTCTTTTACTTAATATTGCATGATTTAAAGTTGATTTTACATATAGGCCTTGTATATTAAAAAATTTACTGCACAGTGACTTAGTTCATGAAAGTGTGGTTCCTTTTGCATATTTTGAGCTTCAAATCTTGGATATAATGTTTGATTTGATGAGGAGTTTTGATATTAATATCTTGGGGTGTTGCAAGGTGTTGATTAAAGTTTTTACCACTGATTTTCTTGCATGATTTCATCTCTAAATTGCATGCTCTTTTACCCTCATTACACACTTCCAAGGAATTTAATAAAATGTCAGGTTATGATTTCTTGAGGAAATGAAATGATCGACTATATGGTAATGAAATGATCTTATGTACATAATGAATACTATCTAAAGTGTTGTGGTATACTATGAGCAATTCAGGGACCCAGTTGAGGGGTTAAATGCTCAACCACTAGGGTTGATAGGTGCGATCATCACTAACCCAGTTGAGGGGTTGAATGCTCAACCATTAGGGTGATGGGTACGATCATTGTTAACCTTGATAAGGGGTTTGTACATCATATACTAGGATGATCAGTGTTATCATCACCAACCCTAAGGGGTTTATACCTTGGCAATCTAGCTTGGTCTCCTCCTGACATATGATATTCCATATGAGCATGATTTACTTAAGCATATTTTACCTATGCATTAATCAAACATGTTATATTATTATATTATGCTATTACCTATTGTTAGGCATTTTGTATTAGGATGCCTATCTCTTGTTGCATTACATCTCACATACCTAGTACATTCAAACGTACTAACGCATACTCTTGCCTACATGATACCACCATGTAAGGACTGGTGCCCAAGTTGATCATCTTCCTCCACCACGTGACTAGAAAATGATATTCCAAGAGTGTTGGTGAGTCCTCCATTCTGGGACCTCAGTTGATGTTGATCTTATCTTTGTAATAAGACATATTTTGTAGGCTCTATGTTGACTATGAGAGTGAGCTTGGTAGCTTGGCTTGGCCCCTGCTATATCTATGTATTAGAGGTATTTGTTGGACATACCATGTACTTATGATAAGTTTGACTCTTGTTTCTTGTTTATGATATTTATATGAGTTCCTTTAGTCCCATTGCCTATTATTACTCTTTATATCCTTGTATGTTTCCATGACCAATGATGTGTAATGGCAACTTAAGAGGCTTGTTTGGGGTTCCTTTAGGTTCCTCATTCGTCGTATCATATCTAGGCCCTAGGCTTGGGTCATGACAAATTTGGTATTAGAGTTCTAGGTTGATAGATCCTCAGAGTCCAACACACCACACAGATTAAAGTCCTATTCGTAGTTGTGAAGCACACCATGATTATGAATAGAAGGCTATGAGGTATCTTAGGAAATATTTCCCTTCTTCATGTCCTAAGTCGTGCTATAGAGTTATGATAAGTATTCCCCCAATGATTATTCTTTACCGTGCTAGCTCATGATAAATACTAGAGGAAGACTAGACCAAACTCCCGAGGAGCAACCTACCAATGGTGAGCTCTGGATGCTCTTACTATGCTTGCCCAAGTGGTGGCCAAACAAGTCTAATAAGGGGCCCAAGCCCCTCATACTACTATCCCAGGAGATAGCGTAAGGGACTTCATGAGGATAAATCCTCCAGTTTTCCATGGGTCAAAGGTAGATGAGGATCCACAAGAGTTTATTGATGAAATTTACAAAATCTTATCGATCATGGGTGTTGTGACAAATGAGAAGGCATAGTTGGTAGCATATCAACTCAAGGGGGTGGCCCAAATTTGGTTTGATCAATAGAAAGGTAAGAAGGGTAATGGCTATTTTGTACTTTGAGAGGAATTCAAATTGGCCTTTCTTAATCAGTTCTTCCCTCTTGAGCTTAGGAAAGTAAAGTTGGTTGAGTTTATGAACATGAAACAAGGTGGTATGAGTGTGAGGGAATATGCCCTCAAATTTAATCAACTTTCAAAATATGCTCCTCACTCGGTGGCTTACTCTAGCTCAGGGATGAATAAGTTCATTAAGGGTGTCTTTGATTTGGTAAGTGAGGAGTGTCAGTCCACCTTGCTTATTGGTAACATGGACTAGTCTTGGTTGATGACATATGTTGAGCAAATGGGGGATGAAAAGTTGAGAAAGAAGAGGGTTCATAAGTCCAAGAGGGCTCAGTTTGAGGGTAGGTTACACAAAGGTGCTAGAGTTCAAGGCTAAAGGCCTCTTCATACTACTAAAAGGAAATTTGCTAATGACTTTGCCAGTCCTCAAGGAGTTGTTGATGTGGGCCTTTATGATGCATGTCCTATATGTGGAAGGGGTGACAAGGGCCCATGTTTAAAGGGTTCCAATTCTTGTTTTGAATATGGGGAGCTTAGTCACAAGAAGGTATATTATCCTAGAAATTGTGGCAAGGTTCGGGGTTCAAATATTGTTCCATTGGGTAGAGGTGGTCCTTAAGGTGGTGCCCTAAGGAATAATCGATTCTATGCTCTACATAGGAGGCAAGAGGTTGGTTAGGTCCCTGATGTTGTTACTGGTACATTGAAAATCTTTTTTCTTGATGAATATTCTTTGATTGATTTAGGTGCCACCCTTTCCTTTGTTACACGCTTTGTTGCTAAAAAGTTTCATGTTGAGTCAGAGTTATCGCATGAGTCATATAAGGTAGATACCCCTATTGGTGCCTCTATTGTTGCCAGGGGGTGTATAAAAATTATTCGGCTTGCATCTTGCATAAAATCTTACCTTGTGATCTTGTTGAATTAAATATGGTTTATTTTGATGTTATCCTTGGGATGGATTTGTTGCATGCATACTATGCTTCTATCCATTATAGAACTCGTAGGGTTAAGTTTCAATTTCCAAATGGACCCATCCTTGCGTGGAAAAATCATGATATAGTAGTGAGGTGTAGGGTCATCTCACACATTAAAGCCCATAGGTTAATTTCCAATGAGTATTTATATCATCTTGTGAGAGTCAAAGATGTGGAGACCAAAGTCCCTTCTATTGAGTCAGTTTCGGTTGTAAATGAATTTTTTGATGTCTTCCTAAAATGACCTTGTCGGTGTCCCTCCCAAAAGGGAGATAGATTTGGCATAGATCTCTGTACTGACACCCAACCTATCTCCATTCCTCTTTACCATATGGCCTCGACGGAGTTGAAAGAGTTGAAGGAGAAATTGAAAGATTTATTGGAGAAGAAATTATCTGACCTAGCCAATCACCTTGGGTGCATCGGTGTTGTTTGTAAAGAAGAAATATGGGTCACTTAGAATGTGCATTGACTACTGGCAACTCAATAGAGTCACTATAAAGAATAGATATCCTCTTCCAAGTATTGATGACTTATTTTACCAACGGTAAGGAGCTAGTTCTTTCTCTAAGATTGATCTTTGGTCTAGGTACCATCAAATAAGGGTGAGGGAGTGTAACATACAAAAGACAGCCTTCCGAACTAGGTATGGCATTATGAATTTGTAATGATGTCCTTTGGATTGACTAATGCGCCGGCCATCATCATGGACCTAATTAATAGGGTCTTCGAGCCCTACCTTGATTCCTTTGTTGTGGTCTTCATTGATGATATTTTAATTTATTCACATAGCAGGGAGGAGCATATGGGTTATTTTAGAGCTGTGTTATGAAGATTGAGGAGGAGAGATTGTATGCTAAGTATGACAAGTGTGAATTTTTGGTTGAAGGAGGTTGCATTCTTGGGTCATGTAGTGTTGGGGGATGGCATAAAAGTGGATCATAGAAAACTGATGTGATTAGGAATTGGCCTAGACCATTGACCTCGTCATACATTAGGAGTTTCTTAGGCTTTTTGAGTTACTATAGAAGGTTTATGAATGGGTTCTCCTCCATTGCTTCTCCTATGAAAAAATTGACTCTAAAGAAGGTTAATTTTGTGTGAAACAATGAATGTGAGAAGAGTTTCCAAACATTGAAAATTAAACTTATTTTCGCTCCTATATTGTTACTACCAGATGGTCTTATGGGATTTGTTGAGTATTGTGATGCATCTAGAGTTTGTTTGGGTTGTGTACTAATGCAAAATGATAAGGTCATAGCCTATGATTCTAGGGAACACAAAGTACATGAAAAGAACTACCCTACCTATGATCTTTAATCGGCCGTCGTGGTGTTTGCATTAAATATTTGACGTCATTAGTTGTAGCGGGTGCATGTTGATGTCTTTACTGATCATAAAAGCCTTCAATATGTCTTCACTCAAGAAGATCTTAACTTGAGACCAAGAAGGTGGCTAGAACTCCTTAAAGACTATGACATGAGTGTGCATTACAATTCGGGTAAGGAAAATATTGTGGCAAATGCTTTGAGTCAGGTATCCATGGGCAGCCTAGCTCACGTGGATGGTAGTGAAAGGGATATGGCTAGGGAGGTTCATAGGTTGGCTAGATTGGGGGTGAGGTTGGAAGATGTGGGTGATGGTGTTGTTGTGATTGATAGTTCTAAATGTTCTTTGGTTGATGAGGTGATAGCAAAACAAGATCTAGACTCCTCCTTGCTTGAATTAAAGGCGTTGGTTAAAGAGGGCAAAATAGAAGTTTTATACCAAGGTGGAGATAGGGCCCTTAGACACCAGGGTAGGTTATATGTGCAATGTGTTGATGGTTCGAGGGAGAATATTCTTGATGAAGTCCATAATTTCTCTTATTCTATCCACCTCGGTTCCACCAAAATATATAAAGACAAGAGGGATGTGTATTGATGGAGAGGAATGAAGAGGGATATTGTTAAGTTTTTTTTTGATTGCCATAGTTGCCAATAAGTCGAAGCGGAACATCAAAGGCCGAGTGGCTTAACCCAAGGCATAGAGATTCCTACTTTGAAGTGGGAGGTAGTTAATATGAATTTTGTGGTTGGGTTGCCCAAGACTAGAAAAGGTTTTGATTCCATATGGGTGGTGGTTAATGGGGTGATGAAATCAGCTCACTTTCTACTAGTCAGGACTACATATGGGGCTGAAGAGTATGCAAGGTTGTACATCCATGAGTAGCTGAGGTTGCATGGGGTTCCCTTATCCATTATATCGGATCATGGTGCACAATTTACTTCCCACTTTTGAAAGTATTTTCAAATTGGTCTTGGTACCAATGTTCACCTTAGTACGACCTTCCACCCTCAAATTGGTGGCCAAGCGGAAAGGACAATTGAACCACTTTAGGACATGCTTAGAGCTTGTGTCTTGTATCTTAAAGGTAGTTGGGACGAACATCTTTGATGATTGAGTTTACCTAGAACAATAGGTATCACTCTAGCATCAGCATGACTCCTTTTGAGGCTCTTTATGGGAGTCATTGTAGATCACCGGTTGGATGGTTTAATATTGGTGAGGTGGCTTTATTGGGGTCGGATCTGGTTTTGGATGCTTTTGATAAGGTAAAGATGATTAGCGAAAGGTTGAGGATAGTCCAAAATTGTCAAAAATCCTAAGCCGATGTAAAAAGAAGAGACCTAAAATTCCAAGTGGGTGATTGGGTTTATTTGAAGGTTTCCCAATGAAAGGTGTGGTTCGTTTTGGTAAGGAAGGTAAATTAAGTCCTTGGTATATTGGTCCTTATGAGGTGATAAATAGGGTTGGTAAGGTGGCTCATTAGTTGAGGTTTCCTAGGGAGATGAATTTGGTCCATCTGGTGTTTCAAGTCTCTATGTTGAGAAAATATGTTGGTGATCCTAATGCTATTGTACCTCTTGATGTTGTGGACGTTGTAGAGGATAACTTGACTTATGAGGAGGTTCCTATCTAGATTCTAGATAGACAAGTACGGAGATTGAGGAACAAAGAAGTCATATCCGTTAAGGTCCTTTAGAGGAACCAACTAGTCAAAGGTGATACTTGGGAGGCCGAAGCGGACATGCAAAAGTGGTATCCTTATCTCTTCCACTCCACTCAAGCATAAGGTACTAGTTCTAAGTTACCTATGTGACTTCAAGTCTTACATTTCATCCCCTATGTCATTTATGTGCATTCATGTTTAAGTTGGCAATTTGTGATGATTTCACATTTATAATGGAATTTTGAAAGTGATGCTTAAAATATAATGGTTGCACTCATGTTGGGATTTATTTGTTCATGATTATTCTTGTATTGTATATCTTTTCTACATTTGGGGATGAATGTTCCCAAGGGGGAGATATTGAAATGACCCCAAAAGTGCCTGAAAATGTGCCTCGAAAGTGCTTGGAATCTTGTTTTCCATATATCTAAAAATCCATTAGGAATTTCGAAAATCCAACTTTATAATATTGTTCAAAGGTACCAAATTAGGGTGACAAGGCTCTAACCTTGATTTTAAAGCAAAGAATCTAATTATGAAATTTTGCTTGGTGCGATTTCCAGAGAGCATCCGCGACCTCTCCACGACACAGAGAGGTGTTATTTCTGCACTGTCTTTTCCTAGTTCAACCAAATTTTACTAATTGTAGGACCAAAGTTTTCCTAAATGTATTTTCACCTATAATTAGACTTATTTCACCCTCATATCACACAAAACGTTCCCCAATATTTCCCCAAACGCTTGGACTCATCTCTAACCCTAAATTCAAGTCCCAAACACAAGGCCAATCTCAACGATTTCATCAAGGATCTCACCCAAGCTTTAAATTTCCATTAAAATCTTCTTCAAGAACTTCACAAAAGCTAAGGTATGTGGTGTTGAACCATTGGGTTCTCTCACCCATGGTGCCTAAACCCTCTTTTACTTAATATTGCATGATTTAAAATTGATTTTACATGTGGGCCTTATATATTGAGAAATTTAATGCAAAGTGATTCAGTTCATGAAAGTATAGTTGTTTTAGCATGTTTTGAGCTTCAAATATTGGATCTATTGTTAAATTGGATGAGGGATTTTGATATGAATATCTTGGAGTATTGTAAGGTGTTGATTAAAGGTTTTACCACTGATTTTCCTGCATGATTTCATCTCTAAATTGCATGCTCTTTTACCCCCATTATCCACTCCCAAGGTACTTGACAGAATGTCTAGTTATGTTCTTGAGGAAATAAAGGTCTAAAGTATGAGATATGATATGATTGACTATATGATGATGAAATGAGCTTATGTACATGATGAATACTATCTAAAGTGTTGTAGTAGACTATTCTCTTTGAGGACCTAGTTGAGGGGTTGAATTCTGAACTATTAGGGTGATAGGAGCAATCATCACTAACCCAATTGAGAGGTTGAATGCTCAACCACTAGGGTTATGGGTGCGATCATCACTAACCCAATTGAGGGGTTGAATGCTCAACCACTAGGGTGATGGGTGTGATCATCACTAACCTTGATGAGGGGTTTATACTTTACATACTAGGCTGATAGTTGCTATCATCACCAACCCAAAGGGGTTTATACCTTGGCAATCTAGCTTCGTCTTCTCTTCACATTTAATATTGTATATGAGCAGGATTTACTTAAGCATGTTTTACCTATGCATTAATCATACATGTCATATTGTTATATCATGCCTATTGCCTATTGTTATGCAGTTTGGATTATGTTGCTTATCTATTATTGGATTGCATCCCACATACTTAGTACATTCAAACATACTAATGCATACTATTTCCTACATGATATAACCATGTACTGACCGGTGCCGAAGTTGATCATCCTCTTCCTCCACATGGCTAGATGGTGCAATTCCAAACATGTTGGTGAGTCCTCTGTTTCAGGGACCTTGATTTATATTAATCTTATCGTTTTAATGAGGCATCTTTCTTATGCTCTATGTTGACTATGAGGGTGAGCCCGGTAGCTTGTCTTGGCCCCCGCTATATCTATGTATTACAGGTGTTTGTTGGACATACTATGTACTTATGATGAATTTGACTCTTGTCTCTTGTTTATGATATTTATATGAGTTCCCTTAGTCCCATTGGCCTATTATTACTCTTTACGTCTATGTATGCTTTCGCGACCAATGATATGTACTGGCAAGTTAAGAGGCTTATTTGGGGTTCCTTGGGGTTCCCTATTTGTCCTGCCACATCTAGGCCCTAGGCTTGGGTCGTGACATATAATCATCATGTCAGAATCATGATTCATGCATTTGGAATCCTAGCATAAGAGTACATAAGCAATCATCATGAGACTTTGATAAATAAGGAGATTTTTGATAGGGCTTCATAGATGAAACTAATTCATGAATGAAGCCCTACATACCTCAAGTGAGAACCTTAAGAATTGGAGTAAAAGAACCTTGAAATTCTTATGATAGCTTAGAACTGTAGCTTCAAAAGAGACCTTATTCTAGAGAGAAAAATATTTGAGAACCCTTTGAGAGAGTTATGAGGATCAAAGAATTATAATTAGTTAGGAATATAATTTATAGGGTTGAAGTCGGTTAAGTTATTTACAAAAGAAAAATGATGTAGCCTAGAACTTAAATGAACTAGAAATGTCAAAAAAACCATTCACTAAAAACTGTCCGAGCTAACTATGAGATCTTGTCCATGGGTTATAGTTCCAAATACGACTCGTTACTTAGCTCATGGAATCTATTCCACCACAAAATGAGCCACTGTAATTTGCATCTTTTAAACCATGAGCATGCAGTATAACTTGTTGTTGCATCCATGAGTCGTAAGCCATATTATGGAATAGTCCCAAACGTGATGAATTTTAGGCCCTTCTGGACTCCTTTCAATGATATCTTTGAAAGCATATGGGTCTATCCATAATCAGTCTTGTTAATCGTCAAACCCTTCCAGAATCTCCTAAAATTTCTAACTATGTTGGAATCAATTCATGAAACTACCTACGACCCGTAATTACTTTCATAGGCCATGGGTTAGCACGTAAGACCAACTTAGCCTTGAGTTTTCCAACTTTTCATTTTTCATCATGACGCAAAATCAGATCGTAAATAAAGAGAGCAAAGTAAGGCGGAATTAACCACATCATTTAAGATGGAATCCTAAAAACTTGAAGTCATGAGTATAAGAGAATCCAAAGTAGTACCAATAAGTACATACAACTATCTCAAATGAAAATACACTTATATAATGTTTGAAATGGAAAGCAATAGAAGGAAAATCACAAAAGAATCCATAGGGATGTGAAGTATGAGCCTCAATGCTAAGATCTAGGATAGAAAGTTAGTGATCAAATATAATCAACTACCCTATATGGGTACCTATGCTTGATCTGTAGGGAGGAAATAAAGTAGGAGTAAGTACACCACAATGTACCAATACATTTAGCCTACTGGATAAGAGAAATTGAATAAGAATATAATAATGAAGAACCCTAGCACCTGCAAGAAAGGGGTTAGTACACAATATAACATGTAAAGGAGCATAACCAGATAATGATAACAATTAAAGATGCTAAGCACACATAATGTATGAATGCCAAGTATGGGGGTCTCCAAGACCATATGCTGAAATCTCTCAACATTGTCACCTCAATGTGATCGAGGGTATTATCTTAACCTTTCCACCTCAGTATGGTCAAAAAGTGTCATGATATTTCCACCTTGCCACCTTAGCATAGTCAAGGAGTGTCACAATATCTCTACATTTCCACCTTATAATGGTCAAGAAGTATCACAATATCCCTACGTAGCCATCTCAGTATATTCAAAAGAGGGTAAAAATGGTACAATCCCTTCTTTAATACCTCAGCATAGGCACGAGGGTTTTAGAAAGAGTGATATATAACCTCAACCTGGATACCTCAACATAGTACAATTATATATGATGTACATGCATGCCCATGCCACAAGTCAATATACACAACAATATAATAGGATAGTTGAACCCCTCATGCGCCTCACAATGCCCTATAATCATAATTTCCATACATCTCAAAATCCACGCATGATTTCAAAAATTCCAATTCATATTTTTAGCCAGGAGGCAAAATTGAGTGTGAAATGGGTATAACCTAAATTTTAGAAGACTCATAGTAAAAAATAATATTTATTAATTTTTTATAATCTAGTGTCTTTCCGCGCCCTAGCCGCGACGCGCTATGGGTAGGGACTAGTGTAAATTAAAGTTCGAATTTGGTTTAGGTCATGCTAGTGGCATGAAGTAGTGTATTATTTTCCATGGTTTCCTTAATGTACCCAAGGCATTGGGTTTATAGCCCCATACACACTTAAACGTGAAATCTCCCACACTTAGACAATTTTCAACTCTATCACTCACAAAACCCTCTGTAAAAACTCTCTAAGACTATCAATTTACTCATCCTAATCTAAGGATTTCAAGCTCAATTTTGAGATTCGAGAACTTATTTCAAGATTTAAGTCTAATTCAAACTCATTTCAAGGAATTCAAGGCTTGGAGTATCTAGGTCTTCATCTATGGTCCTTTCACCAACAGAGCCTAACCTTCTATTTTTTATAAAAATTGTATGTTTTTAAGTTGTATTACCTATGGGTATCTTTTATTATGAATTATGATCATAAAGATATTGGTGTTTTATCAAGTATTGATTGATTATGCATGAATGTCTGTTTCAAACTTATCCGATAAATTGATTATGTCTATTGAGACTATGCATGTTTTGAGATATGAATCTATGAACTATTATGACCTTTTATAATGGATTTCAAGGTACCCTACATGAAGGTTTTACTAAATGTTGGTGGGTAAATTTGCATTGAGTTTACTCATCTCATTTCATTCTTGAATTGCATGATTTTGAACAAGTATCATGAACCCACCATGTGTTTGATAAGATAACAAGACAAGAATTTTGAAGTTATTGATGATCTATTACATGATTTACAAGACAAGTGAGTATATGATGATTAAGGACTTTCAAACATGTATTGAATTTATCAAAAGTAACTATGATGTTACAAGTTTAAAGTCAAGCCCCATTTTCAAGATATTTACCTCTTGTGAGCCCTTTCATCTTAAAGCAAGGGTCTATGTCTTATTATTATTACTCTCATGTTCCAGTTAGGCTCACTATTAGAGGTCAAGCATGTTAATGAGCTACTAAAGTCATGTTCTTACAAGCTATTGATGTTATGATTAAAGTATAATTATTTCAAGTATTCCATATGATTAGGCTTAGCATTGATGGATGGGATGTGGCTGTGGACTATCTTCAATTGTCCATACTTCTTTCGTAAAAGTATGTCGAACATTGGATTATACCTTACCCTTGCTACTTTAGTAGATCCATCAAGTGCACTTTACCATGAAATCCTTTGTGAAATTTGTCATGTTCCTGTAAGGAGGGTTACTTCATACAAAATGGGTTATGTTCCTATAAAGAGGGTTAGTTCATATAAAATAGGTCATGTTCTCGTAAGGTGAAGTATGGTTTACCTTGGCTAGTAGACCATCTCTTTACCGATGAGGGGTAATCGTCGAAATTTCAAGTTATAGCTCGCTTGGTCTTACTCATGTTGGTTAAGGTCTCTTCACACATATGTATGGTATATTATTCAAGTTGATGATTTACAATCATGTCTTATTACAAGCGTTGATCATGCATGCCATATTGAGATTATATAGTCATTACTTATGATTATGCACTTTGAGTATACTATCTTATGTAATATTATATTGCACCCCACATACTTAGTACATTCAAACATATTAATGTATACTCTATGCCTATATGATATTACCATGTAGGAATCGGAGCTCCTTTTGATCCTCCTCCTCCACGTTGCTAGCTCAGTACTTTGGAGGAAAGCATTGGCGAGTCCTCAAGTCCGAGGAAAATATCTAAATTACACTTGCTATGTTAAGACTTCTTTTTATTGAACACTTATTATTATGAGGGTGAGCCCGGAAAGTGTCTTGGCCCTTGCTCCATTCCAAGAAAGGTGTTGTTGGATACAATGATATACTTATTCTATGAGCTTAACTCTTTTTTTTTGTTTTTATGAATGTCAAAACTTCCATTTTTATTATACCTTGTAATGCTTATATTGCTTGCGCGGCTAAGGATGTGTGATTGATATGCTAAGAGACTTGTTTGGGGTCCCATCGTGTTCTCCAATCAGCGTATCACATCTAGGACCTAGTATTGGGTCATGACAAACATGGTATCAAAGCTCTAGGTTGTTAATCGTCCTTGGAAATCCAACACACTGCGTCGATTAGAGTCTTATTCATGGCTGTGAAGTGCACCACAACTTTGAATGGGAATTTCTGAGGCTCTTAGGAAATCTTTTCGTCATGGTCTATATTGTGCTTTAGGTGTGAATGTAAGGCTTTTCCCATAATTGAATGCTCTTTGTTCTTCTAGACTATGGGGATACCAAGGGGAAGACTAAGGAGAGCACATACTCCCGAGGAGCAACTGGCCCCTCCCACTCCTCAAGCTCCTCAAGATAGCTATGATGAGTTTCGGGATGCAATCACAATGTTAGCCCATGCCATGACCAACCAAATAAACCAAAGGTCCGAAGCCCCTCATGCTCCCATTCAAGCCTCAAGGGTGAGGGATTTCACAAGAATGAATCCACCAGAGTTCCATGGGTCCAAAGTAGATGACGATCATCAAGAGTTTATCAATAAGGTGTTTAATGTGTTATCTATCATGGGGGTCAATTCTGAGGAGAAAGTAGAGTTAGCATCTTACTAACTCAAAGGCGTGCACCAAATTTTGTTCACCCAATAGAAATTGGAGAGGAGTGGTGATGATGTTATTACTTGGGAGGAGTTCAAATCCATATTCCTCAATTGATTCTTTCCTATCAAGGTAATAGAGGCTAAGATGATGGTGTTTATGAACCTTAAGCAAGGTTCTATGAGTGTGAGGGAGTATGCCCTCAAGTTGAACAAGCTTTCAAGGGCTGCTCTATATTTGGTGGCCGACCTTAGAGCTATAATGAACAAATATGTGTTGGGAGTGTCTGACTTGGTTAATGAAGAGAATTGTACAGCCATGCTAGTTAGTGATATGGATTTGTTCGGATCATGACATATGTCGAGCAACTAGCAGTTGAAAATATTAAAAAGAGAAGAAGTGGTGAGTCCAAGAGGGCTCAATTTGAAGGTAGTTTCCAAGGTTATAAGGGTGGTAGGTTTCTGCAAGGCCATAAGTTCCAAGGCCAAGGGTCCTCCAATGCTCCTAACAAGAGATTTCTAATGATAACCCAATATTCGAAGGTGGTAATGGTGGAGTATCTAACCCTAAGTGCCAAAAGTGTGGGAAACACCATGGTGGCCTATGTTTGAAGAACTTTAATTCTTGCTTTGGTTGTGATAAAATGGGTCACAAGGTTATTGGTTGTCCTCACACTCAAAATAAAAGTATATATGGTCATCGACAGGGCTAAGAGGCTAATGCAGGTCAAAGAGAAAAGGGAGGCCAACAAGGGGGTTCTCCAAGGAAAAAATAGGTTCTACGCTCTTTGAGGATGGGAAGAAATGGAGGATGTTCCTAATGTGGTTACTGGTATATTAAAGGTTTTTTTATTATAATGTATACGGATTGATATGTCCAGGTGCCACTCTTTCTTTCATTACTCCTTTTATTGCCAAAAAGCTTCATTTGAGTCCCAAATTATTATGTAAAACTTATGAAGTATCTACCCCTATTGGTGAGTCCATTGTTGCTAAAAGAATCTTTAGAACTTGTCCCGTATTCATATTGCATAAAGTCTTGTGTTGTGAATTTGTTGAATTAGTTATGTTAGATTTTGATATCATTCTTGGGATGGATTGGTTACATCCAAATCATGCTTCTATTGATTATACAACCCATAAAGTTAAATTCCAATTCCCTAATGAGCCCATCCTTGAGTGGCTAAGTCATAATGTGGTGGTGATGGGTAGATTCATTTTTTGTCTTAAAGCCAAAAAGTTGATTTCTAAGGTTTGCATTTATCATCTTGTGAGGGTTAGGGATGTTAAGTCTAAAGTTCTTCCTATTGAGTCGGTTCTCGTGGTCAATGAGTTTCTTGATGTCTTATCTAATGAGCTTCTCAGTATTCCTCCCAAGAGGGAAATAGACTTAGGTATAGGCCTCCTTTCTGATACACAACCCATTTCTATTCCCCCTTACCGTATGGCCCTAGTGGAATTGAAGGATCAATTGATGTATTTGTTAGAGAAGGGTTTCATAAGGCCTAGTAAGTCACCTTGGGGTGCACCACTATTATTTTTGAAGAAGAAGGATGGTTCCATTAGAATATGCATTGATTATCGACAACTTAATAGGGTAACCACAAAGAACAAGTACCCTTTACCAAGGATTAATGACCTTTTTGATCAACTTCAAGGGGCTAGTCACTTTTCTAAGATTGATCTTAGGTCTAGATACCACCAAGTGAAGGTGAGGGCATGTGATATTCCCAAGATGACTTTTTGGACTAGGTATGGGCACTTTGAATTTGTGGTAATATCTTCTAAATTGACTAATGCATTGGCTATATTTATGGATCTCATGAATAGGGTCTTTAAACCCTACTTTGATATGTTTGTGGTGGTCTTTATTGATGATATATTGATTTATTCTCAGAGTGAAGAACAATATGTTGAACCACTTGAGGGTAGTTTTGCAAATCTTAAGGGATAAGAGGATGTTTGCTAAATATGAAAAGTGTGAATTTTGATTGAAAGAGGTTACTTTTCTAGGACATATAATGTTGGCTGATGGAATTAAGGTGGATCTAAAGAAGATGGAGGTGATAACAAATTATCCTAGACCCTCGACTCCATTGAATAGTAGGAGTTTCTTGGGTTTGGTGGGTTACTACTGGAGGTTTGTGAATGGCTTTTCTTCTATTGCTTCTCCTATAACCAAGTTGACCCAAAAGAAGGAAAAATTTATTTGGACTAATGAATGTGAAAAGAGTTTTCAAGCTTTGAAAGATAAGATTGTCTAAGCTCCTATCTTGGCTCTACCAGAAGAGTTAGAAGGTTTTGTGGTTTATTGTGATGTCTAAAGAATTATTTTAGGGTGTGTTTTGATGCAAAATGGCAAGTGATAACACATGCCTCTAGGCAACTTAAGGTGCATGAGAGGAATCATCCCACCTATGATCTTGAATTGGCAGCCATGGTGTCTGCTTTGAAATTTTGCTGTCACTACTTCTATGGGGTTCACCCCAAAAGATCTTAACTTAAGACAAAGAAGTTTTTTAGAGCTCCTTAAAGATTATAATATGAGTGTACATTATCATCCCCACAAAGCTAGTGTTGTGGCTGATGCTGTAAGTAGAGTGTCCATGGGTAGTCTAACTCATATTGATAATGGTGGCAAAGAGGTGGCTAGAGAAGTTTACTGGTTGGCTAGGTTCGGGGTTAGGTTGGATGAAGTTGAAAAGGGGGTATAGTGATTGTTGATGGTTCTAAATCATCTTTGATTGAGTAAGTAACGTCAAAAAAAGATCTTGATCCTACCTTTTTAGAGTTGAAGACCTTGTGAAGGATGGTAAAATAGAGGTTTTCTCTCAAGGGGGAGATGGTGCCCTTAGGTACCAAGGTAGATTGTGTGTGCCTAATGTTGATGACTTAAGGGAGTTGATTATGAAGGAGGCTCATACTTTATCCTTATTCTATTCACCCAGGTTCCACTAAGATGTATAGAGACTTAAGGGAGGTGTATTGGTGTGGTGGTATGAAGAGGGATATTGCCAAGATCATATCTGGATGTCACCACTGTCAACAAGTGAAAGCCAAACATCAAAGGTTGGGTGGCCTAGCCCAAGACATAGAGATTCCTACTTGGAATTGGGAAGAGATAAACATAGATTTTATGGTTGGGTTGCCTAAGACTAGGAGATACTTTAACTCTATTTGGGTGGTTGTGGATAGAATGATGAAGTCGGCTCTTTTGTTAATGGTTAAAATCGCTTATGTTGCCAAAGATTATGCTGAGTTGTATATTCATGAGTTGGTTATATTTCATGGGGTGCTCTTGTCTATAATTTTGGATCGTGGTGCTCAATTCACTTCCCATTTTAGAGGTCCTTCCAAAGAGGTCTTGGTACCAAGGTCAATCTTAGCACGACTTTTCATCCTCAAATGATGGTCAAGCCAAAAGGACTATCTAAACTCTTGAGGATATGCTTAGAGCTTGTGTTTTGGAGTTTAAGGGTAGTTGGGATAAACTTCTTCCACTTATTGAGTTTGCTTACAACAATAGCTACCACTCAAGCATTGGCATGGTTCCCTTTGAAACTTTATATGGTAGGCATTGTAGATATTCGATTGGGAGGTTTGATGTGGGGTATATGGGCTTTCTAGTTCTATATTAGGTTATGGAATACTTGGAGAATGTGAAGTTGATAAGGGAGAGTTTGAATACAACCCAAAGTAGACAAAGATCCTATTCCGATGTGAGAAGAAGAGATCTTAAGTTTACGCTTGGTGATTGGCTTTACTTGAAAGTCTTACCCATGAAGGGTGTGGTTCGGTTCGACAAGAGAGGGAAATTGAGCCCAATATTTATGGGTCCTTATAGAGTTTTAAGGAGGATTAGTAAGGTTACATATGAGTTGTGCCTATGGAGAGAATATGGTTCATCTAGTATTGCATGTATCCATGTTTAGAAAGTGTGTGGGTGACCCAAGTGCTATAGCGCTCTTATAATTTGTGGGTGTTATGGAAGATAATTGACCTATAAGGAGATCCTGGTGGAGATTTTGGATAGACAAGTGAAGAGGTTGAGAAACAAAGATGTAGCTTCCGTCAAGGTCCTTTGGAGGAACTAATAAGTTGAAAATGTCACATAGAAAGCCAAAGTGGACCGGAGAAAGCGATACCCATAATTTCAAGTCGTGATTTTCAGCCTTCATGTCATTTTGTATGCATTCATGTTTATGGTAACAATTTTATGGTGATTTTTGACATTCATGTTGAGATTTTTTAGAATGAAGTTTAAATGCATTTGTTGCATTCATATCAGGCTGAAATCTTCATAATGTATTCTCTTATGCATTTTTCTTTAACAATCGGGGATGAATGTTTCCAAGAGGGAGATATTAAAATGCCTCTCATGTTCTTCGGAATGCCCCATAAACGTATTTTCATGTATCCTAAAATTCATGTGTGATTTCAAAACTCTGACTTCATATTCTCAATCAGGAGAAACAATTGAGTGGAAAATGGGTATAACCCATATTTTATAAGACCTGTAGAGAAAAATAATTTCTTCTAATTTTCCATAATGCAGTGTTTGTCTGCCCCCTGGCCGCGACGTGCAAGTGGTGTGGACTAGTGTAAATTGAAGTTCGCATCTAGTCTGTGTCGCGCTAGGGGCATGGACCAGTGTATTATTTTCCATTGTTTCCTTAATGCTCCCAAGGGTATTGGGGTCATATCCCCATGTCCACCTAAATATGAAATCTCCCATACTTAGCCAATTTTCAAATCTATCACTCACAAAACCTTCTCGAAGACTCTATCAATTCTCTTATCTAAATCAAAGGATTTCAAGATAAATTTTGGAACTTGAGGAGTGATTTCAAGCATTAAGTGTACGTGAAACTCATTTCAAGGAATTAAACGTTTAAGGTGTGTGCGTCTTCATCCATGGGTCCTTTCAACCATGGAGCCCAGCCTTCTCTTTTTATGAAAATTACATGTTTTTAAGTTGTATTACCTATAGATATCACTTGTTATGAATTATGAGCATAAATCATGTTGGGGTTTTATCAAGTATTGGTTGATTATTCATGAATGTTTATTTCAAGGTTATCCATAAATTGATTATGTCTATTGAGACTATGCATGTTTTGTGATATGAAATATGAATTATTATGAGCTTTTGTGATGGATATCAAGGTACCCTACATGAGGGTTTTACTATATGTTGGTGGGTTGATATGCATTAAGTTTACTTATCTTATTTCACTCTTGAATTGCATGATTTTGAATAAGTATCATGAACCCACCATGTATTTAACAAAATCACATGACAAGAATTCTCAAGTATTGTTGATCTATTATGTGATTTACAAGTGAAGTGACTATATGATGATTAAGGGCTTTCAAGCATGTATTGAATTCATATAAAGTATCAATGATGTTACAAGTATCAATTCAAGCCCTACTTTCAAGATTTTTACCTCTTGTGAGCCATTTCATATCAAAGCAAGGGTTCATGTATTATTATTATTACTCTCATGTTCAAGTTAGTCTCACTATTAGAGGTCAGACATGTTTATGAGCTACTCAAGTCATGTTCTTAAAAGCTATTCATGTTGTGGTTAATGTATAATTATTTCAAGTATTCTGTGGGATTAGGCTTAGCATCGACGGATAGGATGTTGGCATGGACTATCTTCAAGGGTCCATACTCTTTTCCTCAAACTATGTGCCAACATTGGATTATACTTCACCTTTGTTATTCTAGTGGATCCATCTAGTGAACTTTATCATTAAATCCTTTCTAAAATGGGTCATGCTCCCATAAAGAGGGTTATTTCATATGAAATGGGTCATGCTCCTATGAGGTGAAGTAGGGTTTACCTTGGCCAGTAGACCACCTCTTTACCGATGAAGGACAATCATCGGGATTCCAAGTTGTAGCTCGCTTGGTCTTACTCATGTCGATTAAGGTCTCTTGCCACATATGTATGGTATATTGTGAAAAACATGTCTTAATACAAGCATTTATCATGTAAGCTATTTTGACATTATATATTCATTGCTCAAGTATCTTAACTTTGAGTATATTGACTTATGTCATTGTTGCATTGCCCCCCACATGCTTAGCACATTCAAACATACAAACATATACTCTATGCCTACAAGATCTTACCATGTAGGAACCAGAGCTCCTTTTAATTATCTTCCTCCACGTGGCTAGCTCGGTAGTTTAGAGAAAAGCATTAGTGAGTCCTCAAGTCCGAGGAAAATATCTAAATTACTCTTGCTATGTTGAAACTTCTTTATGTTGAACAATTATTATTATGATGGTGAGCCCGAATTATTTCTTGAACCCCACTTAGTTCCAAGATAGAGGTGTTTTTGTATACTATGATGTACTTATGCTATGAGCTTGACACTTTTTTTTCCTTATATGAATATCAAGACTTCACTTAGTCTTGCTTCCCTTTTTATTATACCTTGTAATGCTTATTTTGCTTCCATGACCAAGGATGTGTGATTGATATGCTAAGAGACTTGTTTGGGGTCCCTTCGGGTTTCCATTCGTCGTCTCACGTCGAGGCCCTAGACTTGGGCTATGACAATAGTTAATAAACAACTCTCATATAATCAGAAGGGGAAAAAGGGGGTTTACCAAATGTTTCAATTGGTACCACAAGTTATCATCAGGACTTGTCTTTCCATAATTTTCCGAATAAACAAAAAATACCAATCCCACCAAGCTCATAACTCCCAAAATATGTATAAAGTTCCAAACTGTCTCAAAATCTCAGCCTTTCACTTAGCGTGGTCAAGGGGTGACACAAAGGCTATGTGAGATGAATGTCCAGTATCATAAACCAAGATATATAATAACTTCATGATAAAAATATCAACACATAATCATCCTAGAGTCATGGAGAATATAACAAATTCCGCAGTTAGTACCACAACCATTATCATGCCTTAGATCATCACAATTATTATCTAATAGTCAAGTGTACCAATAATACTGGACCTCACTCATCCCAACATATGCACATTAATCTCAAAAGAATTTCAAGGTATCGCAGGCCGTATATAGGAATGTCTCAAGTATTACTTTGTCTTAGGTAGTACAAATGAAGCATGAGATATGTGCATGTCAAAACCCTAACACAAGTATATGAACGACAATGAAAATGATAATCGGTGAATGCAATAGTCATAATATCAAAAGGACTAAGTCAAGTGCATTGAATAGTACCAGCATGCCCTCATTTACTCTAATATCACTACTCTCATATCATTACTCACATGCTAAAGAAACTTGACCCACAAGTCCCAACATCTACTCTTAAATCTTTTATGTATCCTAAATATTGTCTAATTACCTCAAAAACTCCAAAAAGGGGATCAAAAATTTCAAATTGTCATAACAATAACAAAGATATCAAGATTTTCAAGCTTTTTATCTCAACTTTTCAATATGATTAAAATCATCTCAAATTAGTATCACATTTCCATCCAAGCCTATCATATCAATCTAATTAAATCATATGCCAAACTAAATCTTTTAATAACGACATGAACATGTTCAGTAACACAAATCCAGTTCCAAAAAGGATAGTTGAACCTATCTCAATGCCGAAATCACACTCGGACAACCTTTCAATCAATTCTAATTCTAAACAATCACCGAATTGATCAATTGCTACAAACAAAATAGATACTACATGTCAAGAGATGAATTTGGACATCTATATTGGTATGAATAACGGTTAAGGGCAAAATAGTTAAAATTAATGCTAAAATTCAAATTCCCATGCCTGAAAATTAACTTAAAAATTAGGTTCTACACAAAAATGTAGTTCATGGGTGAAAATCCACATAAATTGAGTTCAACTTTAAGTATAAATCATCATTTAATGTTTTTAAATCATAGACCAAAAATCGCTAATTTTGGGCAATCAAACTTATAAATTTCCGGAGAAAATCATGTTAAAAGTCTTGGAAATTAATTAAAAGAAAAGGTAAGAAACACTTATCCAAAAGAATCCTTCAGAAACCTTCATTAAAAATCACCCCAAAAGCTTGAAATTTATGAAAATGCATAAAATGGAGATTTTCCAAAATTAACAACTGAACAACAAAAAATGTACGCCTCGAACGCAGAAGAGTATCCGTGAACGCACAACACCGAACCATAATGACCTTCACGAAAATGAGGCTAGGGTCCGCAAATGCAGAGCCTAAGGTAGTTGTACTCTGTAAATGCAGAGACCTAGTCCATGACTATAGAGAGGAAAGGGTCAAAACCTCCTTAAATGAGTGGGCCAAGGCGCATACGTGGAGAAGAGTGTCATCTTCACCAGATTTAACAAATCAACTATGATAAAAAAACTTGGAATAGACCGTTGGAACTCATTTAAAATCAAAATCATATAAACTAAATATATACCCATACCAAAAGTAGTGATCTAAAGTCAACACAATCATCCGAAATTTATTTCAAGGTCTCCTCGACATAATTTCGGTGCAACTAAAAATACTAGTTTAAAATTAAAAATATTTCTCTTAAAAACTCAAAACAAATTATGACGAGACTATTTCTAGAGTTAGTTTACTATCCAAAACTATTGAGACAGTCAAATTTTGATTTGAGCTTTCAAACTTTGAATATTGACCAAAGTCAAACTTTGGCTCCAAAAATAATAAAAAATGAAACTTTGGATCTAAAAACATCATTTTAACTCAGAATTCAGTTACGTAACTTCTCCAAGACCAGCTTTGACATTTCAGAGCTAGTGGAATCAACAGATTTCCTGTCTAACACCTAAAACTCGAAATGCTACAACTTACTTGTTTAAAAACTTAAGCTTCCAAAAATCTAAAAACTCACATTTTTCAATTTTTTAAAACTCAGTATTTCAGTTCGAACAGTACGGATACTTCAAAATAGGTCCAAAACTACTTAATAATAGGCAAGACCAAATTTCACAGATAAGTTAAAAAATGATAACCTAGTTATTATATCATTTACCACTAAAAATAATGTTCATCCTCGAATAAAAGAGAAAGGGAAGTATATCCTTGGAACTCAACCTTTGGACCTGTCAGTCCAAAATAGCTACTGGATCCACTTCAAAAAATAAATTAGGACTCAACTCAATTAGATCATAAGAGAACACATGGGACTCATTTGGAACATACCAACGAAGTATAAAAACATGAAATACAAGATGAACTACTGAAAATCTCGATGGTAAAACCAACTCATGTGTAACCTCACCAACTCTCCTCAAAGTCTAAAATGGGTCAATAAAATTTGGGACAATGCTTGCCTTTCTCACCCCGATCCACTAATTATGCTATTTCAAATCATGGGTAGGATAGTTTCTCTCATACACCTTTAGCTGTCTTGAAGCACAATCTATCACTTTCCCCCCTCTGCACCAATACACCACCAAAATCTACTCCGAAAGCATGATAATATCTCTCCCAATAAAAGTCACAACATAGCTCCAACACACCCGATTTACCACTAATGGTTCACTGATGTCACCCAACAACACAACCTTTTTAAAGTTATAAGCGGTCATTGTCCAATTATATAATCTAACCAAGGTTAGGGTCGAACCCACAGGAAAATAGTATATATCTAGAGTAATTACGAGCAAGTCGAATGAATTAACCTTCTTACCTCTTGAAAGGGGGGTTTTGTAACTATAAGAAAATAAACCTAAATTAGAAGCAAGTGTTGTGAAATCAGTGAGACAAGTAACTAGGTTATTGTGTTCCAGATTAATTCCTAACTTAGTATGACCAAATAATCATAACCTTTTCTAGTGTGTAGCATGCAAAATGGTAATTTAAGTTTACAATGTTCGTTGATCTAGGCAAAGGATAAATTTCACTGTCCGATTTGGTCTATACCTGCAGTGTGAAACTACTAACCCTTATCTTTTATTCTTGTACAATCTCCCTTTGATCCAGTTCAATTCATTAGATAAGAGGGATCACATCAAATCCTATTAATTAGTCTCTTTTCCTATTTATTACTACCTTGATCCAGTCAGTAAGAATTAGACGTGTTATAACGTTAGCCACCATTTAAAAGGCATTCATATTGAAGAAAATTAACTAATACATACATGCACACTTTCCAAGAATTATGAATTATCTAGTTTTTACCTTATTAGTTTTTCATGGTTCCTACAACCCAAGTTGTGAATTTTGACATACATAATCACTGTAGATGAAAGAATCATGGTGTAGAGTCTCATAATTGAACACTTACAAAGATGAAAGCTAAGAATAGCTAGGATTTATAGAAGAAGATGCCATTCGTTTGATGAGAAATAAAAAGGAATATAAAAAATTCGAGTGGCTGAAGCTGAAGTAGCTACTTTTGAAGTAACAGAAAGAAAAGCAACAACTGGAGTAGGAGAGTCAGAGTCGAAAAGAGAATATGGACATGCAGAAGAGAAATGCTATCCCCACTCAGACCAAGACAGAACTTTTACTTGTTCAAATAACAATTAATGTGAAGCAGGGTCAGGAACGACGAATCTCTTTATGATAAACAGATCTATTTTGCAAGTTCGTTATTACGGGTAGTTCCTACAAAGGATCGTACTAATGACGTATACAATACTTGAATTCTCAATGTAGATACTACATAGTTGGTTCTCATCCTTCAGACACTATGAGTGTAATAAGAGCATCCATCGAAAAAGACATGATAATGTTTTGAGAGATATAGAGGGGATGTTTAAAGGTTTTTATTCTAACCAAGTCAAATTTGAGGCGGTTGATTTTGAGGGTGTTTACAACCGCTACACATCAAGAGGAAGATAGAATACCTAAAGTGAGATCTTTCATCTCCTCATCAAGTACCATTACTGATTAACTCCTATCTACCCCATTCTATGGGACTGATGCAAACCGCTCTCCGCTCGCAAATATTCAAGATTAAAAGTGGTTGCACCCAATAAAAATCAAGAAAACGGGTATGGATGGATAGGAGCAACAAGTGTTGCAACGACATTAACCAGTCATGTTGCTCACCGTATTCATGAATCCTTGGAAGAGGTTTATGGAAATTAATTTTTTGATCTTACAAAATTTCGTCGTCCCTCTTTTTGTTAAGAACAAGAAAACCTAATTTATCCAGAAGAAATCACAAAGTATTATTTTCAATGTAATAATCATAAAGAAGTCCCAAAAGTGTTCTTAATTTTCTTGTGCGTCTCTCTGTCAAAAAGACCTTAAAAACCTATTTTAATGACTAAAATACAAATAAATAGAATAGGGAAACTGGATTTGATAGCTTTATGGACTGGGTTACATGTCAAACAAACATCCACATCTCATACCTAGGCTTCGTACTCTGCATTCTTCAAAAATTGGCTTCCAATCCATAAGACCTTTCTATGGGTCATGTTCAGATTTATGGCCCGTATAAGGTTTCGTTTGACAACTTTTCAAAAACTCTTCAAACTCTAATACTCTAGGCATGAAACTAATCTATGACTCATGAAGACTTCTATAGCTCATTTAACAGTTCATGGATACAGCTTCTTAAGCCAGGTACTTTATCGAATCTCACTTACAAAACCTCTCTACGGCTCATAGAAGTATCCATGGCCCCGTAAAGTGTCTCGTAAGTCCCCAAAAACTTAACTTTGGCAGATATTTTCCCAAATCATCACAAATCTTGTGAACTTGCAAAATAAACATAAAAATACAATAAACCTACTAACATCGCTTTGAGAACACATAAAATTTCAAGTTTCAAGCATCAAAGGTGATGTATTTTGATAGCACATTAAAACCCTCAATGTAAAATTATTATTTGTCCTAAAGTGATAGATACAATCTACATAAGCATTATAGCAATACACAAACCTCAATCTAATGGCATATATTATCTCTAAATCAAGCACAAATAACCATACTAACTCATCAATACATATCATATAGTTATTAAACAAACTAGTGTAGATCAGTATATGTGACAATGCAACTATGACAAACAAGGTAATCACAGTAAGCAATAATCACTTAAATTGCCTAAAATCAATAGTGTAATGCAAGTGTCCTCACTAAAAGAAGTCACGTATCCCACTCATGATAGTATTTTCAGATCTAATGCTTGGGACTAAACAAAATCACACACGCTCATAATAGGTATTCAAACACTATGCTCACTAACATATGCTTATCCCTATACTCACAACTATGAGCTTTGACTACTTCCACTAGGATCATTATAAGACTTTCTTGGCTTGTAATGTAGGCTTAAAGGCCTTTGGTATGATGTTTTAGGAACATAGTGACTGATGACCCTCCTTCACATAATGTTATTCTACACTTTTGCCTTACCAATACTATTATTTTCAACTCATTCTTTCCATCCTATTTATAACTTTTCTGGGTGTCTTACTCATATTTTTAGCTCATTGCATTTTATTTTCAAATTCTTTTTTTTAGCTCATTATAGAGGCAACTATTTATCTTTCTTGCACCTACAGTACATCATTTCTCTTTTTCATGTATCATTAGCTTCCATCCCAGTTAGTGTGATTTCCCTTATGCTAGCTACCCTCAACTTAGGTTTTTGTTTTGAATTGAGGTGGAAAATATCAAATCTATGAACCAGGGTCACTTTTGATAGCCAGCCTCAACTTAAGTTTTTTGTCTTTGTCTAGATGCGCAATATTCAAGGAAGGACCAGGGCCAAACTCAAGATTTCACATTCAACAAGGCTTAGTTACTTAGGTATTTACAAAGTAATGAGTATATGCAAAGTTCAAACATTAGGATTAAAGGATACATCAAGCATTTGGTTGGTTATATAGGCTAGGTGGATTAATATGAATAATGGCCTAAGATATTTTTCTAACCAACTAACCTACAATCTTAGTCAAAGTAACATGGCAAGGTCTGAATTGAAACATAATATAATAATTATGCAAAAAAGCTCACACTCACTTGGCACTGATTACACTATCATCATAGACTCTCAGATCATGTTTTTCATCAAAAATAAACCTCACTTATGCGAATAACCACTATCAATCATTGATTTCATATGGTTGTTATCAAAATTGCCTGACATAAAATATCTGGTGGGTATTATTTTTTATTCCAAAACTAATATATGCCATAGACTTTAGTGCAGTATGGTATTAACGCTACTTACACATACTAAATGTGTTGGTTCAACAAAAAATAAATATCCTTAGGGAAAGAACACATGCAAGAAAACCCCTTACACTCAAAATTTGAGATAGTTATAGGTCATGGTTACTTATAATTCACCGAGTCCTAAACTGCCCACACCACATAAAAAAGTTTATATTATCCTCAATGCAACAAGATATGAGTAAAGCAAAGAATATTGGTAAAAAAAAATGTACCTCGGTGCCTAAGCACAAGTACCTGGCTATGTTTTACAACCCTCAACCTACCTGGTGGTCTTCTCAGCATTCATACTCTTTTGCTCAAATGAGCTAACCTAAAAAGATAAAGACTAGAAAAAAAAACACCCCTTATTCTTTTTAGCTCATATGTGGGTCGTGCCTCCTCATCTTTTATGGACAAAAGTCTCACAATCTCAAACTAATCCATCTCTTTCAACTCCACATCTCTTGTCACAACATCTGGGTCATCACTCTCTAGGTGAGGCCTCTTCTTGAGTGTGGCTGATGGTGTCTCCTCGAGGTTGAAATAGATAAACAACCACCTCACTAGTGTCAATAGAGAAAGCACATATGGTGCTGATACAATTGCCTTTCATCTTAGAAAGGAGCTACTACATCTCTGCTCTAATGTTGTTAAGTCAACAAGCTAGGCTAGGCTGAGTCGAGGCTTTGCTCCACTCTCCTCTCAAATGCATCAATGCAGCTATGTACAGGTGTAATATTCTCTGTAAGTGCAGTAGGGAAGTGTGACTCTACTCGAGCCTCAATCTCTTAAATGGTTTGGTAAACCCAAGGCCTAATTTTCTATAGTAACTGAGTCAACTGGGACTCAGTGTGTACTTTTCTCTGGACCAGAGCCTAAATTGATACTGCTAAAACGTATACCATGCCAGTAGTTGAGGACTATATGGGCATGACCTCTGGTGCAAGAGGAGTAATAGTAGTGGTCCCTCTCTCTCTATCAGGCTCAATCAATGGAGCCCCTCAGTGGTGGCAACAATAGTCGTGGAAGAAGATAGAGGTTTAGATAGTTGTGGTATGGCGAACATATATAGCATGTGGATTAAAGGTTGTCATGCACATTGGAGGGCCACTAGATTCTCATCAGCCTTTATCAGGCTGACATCCAATATCCTCTAATCCTTTATCATAGTGTCCAGATGGTGAAGAATCTCTACCTTTACCGCTATACATAGGCGATATATCAAACATGGGAAGGGGATGGAGGTGGACCTATTTATGGATGTATTATGAAGCTTGTCTGCTACTAAGTGGTCCTAATCAATGTAATAGTTAGCCAAGATGCTGGCAGCCAATACTATATGATCCGGTGTCATGGTAGTATCCTTATGTGTTGATCGTATCCATAACTTAACCAAAGCCCACCAAAATTTTCTAGTGAAGTAGAGGAATGCCTCCACTATCGATAGTAATGATGTAGAAAGCAACCCACTTAGGGTCTTGGCCCTGCTCTACAATGTGATTGGTGACTCATCTCATTAATACGGCTTTTTAGGCAGATCTCTCATCAAAACCTTATCCGTTGTGTACCCCAACTTTAATCACACTCAACTATGGACCTAGGGGCCTAATAATCAAGACCAAATAGAAAATGTCAAATAGTGGTCTTAGATAGATCAACCAAAACAGCACTTACTATCTTGCATATTAGAAAAGGCATAGAAAGGCATCTCTACCACTTAGGGGTGGACTCCATGATAGTGGCATCGTAGGAAGCATAGTACTCTTGAACCATCACTAGAGAGTACTTCCCCAATGGAGATGACAACCACTCCAAGGTGTAACAGCTTGTGATATCCCAGATTCCAGGGATACTATCAAGCCCAGAAGTGATGATCTAAGGTTCGTCAAATATAGAATGAGCCTGTCAACCTTGCTTGTCTTGGCATAGGTCGTCCCTATAGATTTGCAGCATGTCTTGCACACACCATTTGCTAGTCATAGCATTTGGAGGTGAGAGTGGTGTTAAGGGTGCTGAAGAAGACTCAGATTTAGATGTCTCTTTAGATCTGAACTTGAATCCCTCTTTGGAGGAAGTCATCTTAATGGAGCTGCTTTCCTGGTCTCTTCCCTAGTTAGACTAAGGAGGGCAGACCACTATGGCCTAAGTCTCGGGTTACACTATCTATCTAGAAGCTGCTCATATGTATAGTCACTTGAGGCCCATATCTTGTTGGACGAGTTCCTCAAGTGACTTGTTGGCCTCAGTGGCAATTGAGGTGTCCAAAGACTTATCTCTCAATCTATGCTACCTAGTTCGAATCTCACTTTTTTGTGGGTTTGGGAGCCATTGTACTTGAAATCCACATAATTAACACACTTGTCAAACCTACAAATATCTGCAAGAAAGTCAAAGAGTTCCAGGGAAAGTTGCAACATATCGTATGAAGGCTCCTCTATAAGTCATAGGATAAACTACAAGCCGTTAAAGGCTTTCGCAGGTGACAGGGTATAGTAAAACTAGTTACTAGAACTTCACCTGCAAGACCAGGTATGACTCGAAGAACAATCTATGGGTCATAGATTGAGTCATAGTTTAGTTCCATAAATAACATTACAGGCATTGAACCTATGAAACTAGGTTACAAGCTGTAGTCTAAACTATGACCCATAAATGGTTTCTCTTGATGGAATCCTAGAAATTCAAAGTTTTTCGTCTTACTCACGAGGGGTAACTGTGGTTCATGGATTAATCCACGGGTTGTAATAGACCCTATTACTGTAAAAGTACAACAACTTGGGTTTTTCCCAAGTGCACCAATCGGGTTCCATTATGAAATCAACAACAAGGCAATCTAATTATACATAGTATCAAAGCATTAATTTTTGTGATTAGCATAATTCCACCAAGTTACCCACCACCCCACATGTTTCAAGTATAAAACTATCCCATTAAACATAAATTCCACATTCACATAACATTCCGACCACCCCTGGACAACTTAAATTCGTGCTATCATTTATACACACGCAAGCACATGCCAATTTTTAATCACATAGTTTAATTTACTCCCAATGACATATTACATGATTTCAAGTAATGACATTCAAGCATTTCATGGCCAATTACATTAAACATACTTTTTCGGCATACATATGGTTCAATTCTAAGGCAACTACACAATTAGTTTCAAGCAAGTACTATTTCACATGAATGGGCAACACCTAGTACTAGGACATAAATCTAGGAATACCATTCGCAAGAATAATCCAACCTAATGATCAAGTTTTTCAACTTATATAAATTAAATTGAACATGCCTATAGTTGATAAAAAAGATTGAGAAATTGAAGGAGGAAACAGAGGCAAATGAAAACCTAGGTGGTCGGAGAGTAACCGAAAGTTGGTTGAAAAAGATGGAGGTGGTCGGAGACGTGGGGGAGAAGAAGGGCTTTGGGATATTTTGGGGAATTTAGGCAATATTGAGGTATAAATGATTTTATTCCTCTTTTAAATCATTGATTGGGCTAGGTAAAAGTTGGGTGCAGGCCTTAGGAAAAATCAACTATGGGCCATAAAAGATTCTATGGCCCTAGAACATGGTTTGTAGTATGCCTGAATGCTAATTTTGGCGATTGGTATCACAAATCTATCTACAAACCATACATGGACATACGACTCATTGATTGGATCGTAGACACCCCCAATAATTAGTAAAGTTAGAAAATCTTTCTTAGGATCCATGAGCCCCACTCATAATCCATAGTTTTATCTATAGATCGTAAGGTTGACTCATGGATTGGAGTGCATAAAAATGTTGTTTACTTAAAGTTTTCTACAAGTTAGTATATGAGTCATAGTGTGAGTCATGGCTCGTTGAACTAGTCGTAGAACCACCTTTTGCTCCTGTCAGCACTAGTTTGCTAACGTAGCCTTGTCCCTGCATATCCTTTATAGAACAAATTGTTTACCTATGTGCCACCAGTCCTAAACTCCAATATTACAACCAAAAAAATAAAATTAAACTACCTACAAGTCCACAAAGATAAAATAAAACAAAAACACAATTAGTACATCAAATATCTTTGGTTGCCTCCCAAGTAATAGCTAATTTACTGTTGTGGCATAGCTTGGACAACTTGGTTGTTCAAACTTTACCATGAGCCTAACCTTCCATCTTCAAATCATTGGGCCTTTTTACAGACTGAAAGATATTCAAGATAACTTCTTTATCATTCAATCAAAACTTGAGTTGGCAATTCAACTTTGTAATCCAGGATCATAAAATCTACGAGGAATATGAATTTGTCCACTTTGAAGAGAACGTCATACAGTATCTCCACAGGCTTCTTCACCATCCTATCAACCATCAACAACCACAAATTTGTTAGGGTAGGGGCTCCCAAGCTTAACTTGTTCAACGCTACAAGAGGCATTAAATTGATTCTAATGCCAAAAGCACATAACGCCTTTGTCAATTCAACATCTCCAATGGTGCATGGCATGGTGAGTGCTCTGAGATCTTCTCTCTTCTACACTAAGGAACTTATTGTTATCACACTGAATGCTAAAGCTCTTGGCTCACCATTCTTTTTTTCATTACTAAGTCCTTCATGAATTTCGCATATCCAGGCATCTTCTCGAATGCCTCAATGAGAGGGATGTTGATAGAGAGCTGCTTAAGTATGGAGATAAAGTGCTGATATTTACCTTCTTCCTCTTACCTTTTAAGTTTCTATGGAAAAAAAGGGGGAGGTCTAGGAATGGGTTTCAACTTTTATGGTATCTTTACTACATCACTCACCCCATTCTTAGTGCTAGCATCTTCGATCTCTGTATCCTTGCTCTCAACTATCTCCTTACAAACCTCGTCATGATCAACTAGCATTGGTTAGTTGATGGTGTGCTTTCTACCATATATCATCACTTCCATATACTTCACCTCATTCATTGGATTCTGAATTGTGTTGTTGGTCAATGTACCTAATGACGCTGGTTCAATTGAGCCGACATCTGACTAAACTATTGCTCAAACTGCTTGGTAGCAACAAAATAAGACTCAATTATCTAATTAATGTTGGAGATGTCAAATTTCATCCCCTTCAAGGTCTCATCCTAAGCATCATCCTTCTTTATTTGTAAGCTACCAGCACTAGAGTCTCAATATGTGATAGCACATATAGACCATTTATGTTACCATCTCTATGTCAGCAATTAAAATCTTTGTCATGGCCCCTATTTCTATTATAGTAGCTTCCTTGATCGTTATATTTAAAAGTGCCATCCCTATTAATGTTTTGGCCTTGGTTTCCTCGACCTTGGCGCCAATAGTCCTGATTGGACCCTTGGGTATTGGTCCAAAAACCCACCATCTGATCAATGACAAAGCAATTGTCCTCCTCATTGTAAGGCTCCTCATATATGGGTACTCATGGAGGCTGATGAGCTACTACATTCACACGCTCCTGGTTCTACTTCGTCAACAACCCCATATTAGTACTAATCCGAGCAAGCTCTTACCTTATCTCATTATTTATCTTTTCCTATGTCAAATTAATACTTACTAGAAATAATCTTTTCATTATTGACTTGTCTATCATCTGCCACACACGGTTCATCTTGATCGCTCTCTCTAACCTTTTAGCTTTCGTTGAAAATGGACAATCTACAAACAAGCCTCCCATGATAGTGTCAGCAATAACTTGACTATTTTCAGTAAGGTCGTGATAGAAGATTTCTATCAAGGTGTCATCAATGATCTTGTGGCATGGGACACTCTTCAGGATTGTGAACCTCTTCCACATAGTTCTAATCGAATCACCAGGTAGTTGCTCGAAGTTGTTGATCAAATCTTTCAACTTTAGCTTCTTTAACCTAGGAAATAACCTCCCCAAAAAGGCCTTCTATATTTCTTCCCAACTAGTGATTGAATTCTATGGGAGCTTAGATAATCATATTGTCATTTTTCCTACTAGAGGCAATGGGAAGACACGGAGCCCAATGGCATCTATGGACAAATTCTGACTCCCCATCATACTCTTATAGACAAAGACAATATTATGTAGATGGTTATGTAGATCCTCTGGTTGTAAGCCCGTGAACATCCCTCTGGTTTGCAATATTTAAAGTAACCCACTCGAAACAATAAGTTTTATCTAATCAATTAGTAGAGGTAAGATAGTAGCTCCGCTAACATCTATCGCCATAGGATCAAGTGTGTATTGATGCCATGTGTTAGCCACAACTTGAAGAGACTGTGGTGGTGGATTAGCATCCTCAAGTGGTGGTGGGTATTTACCTGTAAGTCCATCGAAGCGATCCTGCCAGGGTGACTGGATGGCCATGCGGATTACCACCAATTACTGCCTCCTTTGTTGTCAGAGCCATGTTGGTAGTAGTAAAAGTAATGTTAATCTAACACATCTCATAAAAATAAAAATCATCAAGAAACATACTACTGTTAAAAATTATAGAAAAGAAGAATATGATATGCCTTAATAATTGGATCTCCTTAATAAATGGACTATCCCAAAAATTCAGCCCAATGTTATTTACCAAATGGGTATGTTTAAAAAATGAGTTTTAAACAGGTTGTAAAAACAACTGAAAGAATTATTATGGTTGATTCTAATCATGGTACTTTTAGATTATTATCTGAAAGTGATTTTGCTCCTTATAGAGAATCTTATAAATTCATGCATATTGGTTTAGTTCAAGTTACTTTTAAACCCCTAATATTAAGAGGATTTCCTGAGAGCTTTATAGCAGCTATAAGAGATGGCATAAATCAGAATTGGAAAAAAAATCCTAATTGGAACGGTACAAACCAACTTGGCTTATAGACCTGTTTATTTTAATACTTATCCTAATTTATAAATTTCTTTGAATGATGAAAATTCTGTAAATACTCTAACATTGAGCATAAAATTGCATGACTATGATTATTTACCTGATACTGAAGTTATACCTATTTATTATTGAATTTATTGTAAGCCTTTATATACCTTAAATCCTATGTGTAAAATTATGGATTTCAAGAATGAAACAATTTTGATAGAAACAAACTTTAGCAAATCTAAGGTCATAACTAGAAGACCCATAAAATGGGATGAAATTGATTTTCCAAAGGAATGGCTAATAGAGGAAGCAACCCCACCTAAGCAAAATCTAAAACCTAAAATTTTTATATTGAGCAAATACCTAATGGTACGGTAAAGATCAAATTTACTGATCAAAACTTCCTTATGGGTTATGCTGATAATATAGGTTTTCCTTCAAGAACTCTTAGATTCAATTCATCTTATATATCTCCAGTAGATTATATTGTTGATATGCCTTCAAGAGCTTCCACTTCTCAAATAAGTGAAGAAAAATATTCTTATAAAGTCGATAATATCAAAATTGAGGATAATATTGTCACTGCTAAAATGGAGGAACCTACTAAATCTGATATGAACTTCCCAGCAAGTATTTTTAATTGAAGACCAAAAACTACTTGATTTTAGGCCAGGATCACTGGCTAGGAAAAGGATTTCAGATGAATTGTTTTTACCCAAATGGAAACTATTTAGAAAATGGTTTTTAAAAAAATTTCATAAAACTTATATGGATTTACTTCCAGAAGAATTTTATAATGATCTTATTAAAGCTAATAAAGATATTTCATTTGTGCAGAATATGTTTATAAATATATCTCTGTTTTGAAACAAGATTGTAAATTATCAGATAGTAAAACTCTAACTGCTAGTTTACATCTACAACAAAGTTTTCAAATTGAAAAGGATAATAATAAAGTCCATTTCAAAGCTTTTTGTGACCTCATAGAAGAGAAAAATACTACTATAATAAGAATAAATTGAATTAGGATGTCAATTTATTAAAATAATTATACAAATATTTATTTAAGTGTTCTAAGAGAACATATCCTCTCACTCCATAGTAAAATTGACAATCTTATTTCAAAAAATAACCAAAAATCGACATTTATTCATAACAAAGAAGTTGTGACCCCTACCATTGAACCATCTTCCAATGTACAAGGTTTTAAACTTTCAAAGTATGATTATATTGAAGTACTTCTACAAGAAAAATTTATTGGTGGATCTTAATAAAGACAAAGTGGTTAACCTTTACAACTAGATATATCTAGCAGATAGGATTATCGTCCTGATGAGATTAATAAAATCTCTGAAAAATATGCTTCAAAACCTACGCAAAGGATGCACTATTATCCGAGACCAACTCCTCAGGATGTATTATTAGAGGAAAAGAAATTTGTGTTGCATGAAAATTTTAGTAGAAATCATATTTATGAATGGAATATTGATAGTTATAGTGATCACCAAATGTATACGTTGGCACATAGAATTCTTATGTACAGTATGATCTATAAGGCAAACAATAATGAGAAAAAGGTTATTGTAGATGTGATTGTGGCTGGTTTTACTGAAAAATTAAAAGGATGGTGGGATAATTATCTCAAAGCTCGCCAAAAAACACCTATATATACTGCAGTAAAAGATGATGGGATAGGAGCCCCTGTTACAATTATAGTTTATAGTTTGATCATGACTATCGTAGAATGTTTCGTCAGATAATAGTTAGACTATTAGGACATGTTCTAAAACCTCAAATGTATGACCCTAAACATCATTTAGGTTGTACAAAGACGTGTTCTTTTTCTGAGTTATAGAATTACCAGAATATAATAATTCCCATTGGAATTCTATGTTTATAGATGTACTACCTAACTTATTTGCTGAAAGGGTAAGGAAGGCCTTTAGAGGAGATAAAGGAAACATCAATTATGATGCATACACCTACGGGAAACTCATAAATGTCTATACCCAGGAAGTTTTATCCTTGTGTAATGAAATCAAGTTAAATCAACAGATTAAGAGGCAAGCCTAATGGAACGTCAATATTGGGAGAATTCTACGAACAACTCGCTTTTGTTATAGCCCGTTTATCCAAAAATTCTTGTAAAAAGAACTGAAATTATAACAAGAGACCTTATAAACCCTATAGGGAGAGGAATGCTTAGATAAGCAGGATCAAAGAAAAAAAGGTCATAAGAAAAAAAAGAAATTCTTTAAGAATTCAAAGGCATGCTATAAGTGCGGATAGATTGGTCATTATGCCAAAAATTGCAAAGTCAAGGATAAAATTAGGAGCCTTGACTTAGAAGATAATAAAGGATTCGGTACGTAAAGTTTTCTTGAATTTATATTCAGAGAGTAATAGCCTTGAATCAAGTGACTAAGAAGAAGGATCCTATACTAGTGAGGATTTAAAATCTCTCCATGAGGAAAATTATATATCCTTATCAGAAGAAGAATGTATTCCAGGATGAATTGCAGAATCTTGTTGTGATAACAGGAAGATGATGAATTTTACCAATTATATTCTCAATTCAAGATTTTGAACTTAAATGTTCTCAGCAGTCATAACTGGGTTGAAATGCTTAAGTCAATTGATGACCCAAATTTGAGATCACAACTTATATAAAAAAATCAGTTATACCCTTACACCAAGGGTTAATAAAAAACCTGAGATCAGACCTCCTCCTACGAATGGTTATACCATGGCAGAAGTAAAGAGAAAACTAAAATTAAAGTCTCAAAAGGAACATATTCCCACTACAATCAAAGATTTAATACAAAAAATTAATAATATCAAAGAAGAAATAGCTTCATTAAAAGCTCATAATACAATTTTTGATGAAAGAATTACATTACTTGAAAAAAGAAAAAATAAAGTTGAAGAAAAAAATATCCCTTTTCCCACTAACTTTGATATGCCAAATTTCAGTCAAATTTTCGATTATAATCAAGGTAGTATTGATAATACAACACCAACTTCTGATAATATTCTCACAATCACCAATGCAGTGGTAGAAGACAAAGTTATAGAAAATTTCTTAAGAACTATCGAGTTAATAACTCGTCATAAAGCAATTGCTAAAGTAGCTCTTTCTGTTGACTATAATATGAAAAAAAATTCTATTGCTCTTATTAATAGCGATGCAGATTTATGTTGCATCCAAGATGGATTACTACCTTCAAGATATTTTAACAAAACTACTCATGTTCTTAGAAATGCTAGTAGTCATAAAATGGATATTGATTATAAAATTCTTCAAGCTTATATTTGTATAAATAATACTTATATTCTAGAAACGTTTGTTTTAGTCAGAAATATCTCAAATTAAATAATTTTTGGCATACCATTTTTCTAGAACATCTATCCGAAAACCAATTGGGATCATATAGGTTTTATCTGTACTTTTGAAAATAAAAAAGTACAGTTTGATTTTATATCATAACCTTTCTCAAAGTTTATGTACGAAATCACTGATATGGTATCTTCAATGCATAAACAAATTGGTTACTTACAACCTGAGATTTGCAGCCTTACGATTGAAAGTATTCTTCAGGATAATAAAGTCTGAAATAAAATCAAATTTATTAAAAATTAATGTTCATTAAAAATATATGGGGACCAACCTAATCAATTCTAGGAAAGAAAAAAGCATATTGTCAGTCTTCCATATGAGGAAGGTTTTACTGAGGATAATATTTTCACTAAAGCAAAACCCCGCCAAATAGAATTATTTAAAAAGGAGATTGATACACTCCTTCAAAAAGGTTAATAAGAACTTCTAAATCACCATAGTCATGTACCGCTTTTTATGTTAATAAACATGATGAACAAGAAATGGGGGTACCTAGGTTAGACATAAATTATAAGCCTCTAACTAAAGTCTAAGATGGATCCGAGTCGAATTTCTAATAAAAAGGATTTGTTAAATAGACTATATGATGCTATTGTATTTTGAAAGTTTGGTTTAAAATCAGGATATTGGCAGATTCAGATATCTGAAAGAAGATCATAATAAAATTAATTTTAATGTTCCCATGGGACAATATGAATGGAATGTTATGTCCTTTGGATTGAAAAATGCTCCTTCTGAATTTCAAAAAATCATGAATAATAGTTTTAATCCTTATAGTAATTTCATTATTATATATATTGTTGACATATTGACATTTTCCAAAACTTTAGGAATGCATATTAAATATTTAGACTTATATAAAAAATTATTATACAACATGGGTTGGTTATATCTAAACCCAAGATGCAAATATTTTAGACAAATATTAGATTCTTAGGCCATAATATAAAAAAAAGGGAAAATAATCTCAATCCAAAGAAGTGTGAAATTTGAATCTAAATTTCCTGATATTATAACAGATAAACTCAGTTTCAAAAATTTCTAGGAAGTTTAGATTAAATTGCTCCTTTTGTAAAAAATTTGGTAAAAGATACTACAATCTTATATGATCGCCTGAACAAAAATCCCAAGACTTGGACTGATGATCATACTCAAGCAATCAGGCAAATTAAATCTAAGGTTAATAACCTTCCCTATATTACATTGGCTAATCCAAATTGGAATAAAATAGTGGAAACATACGCCTCTGATATTGGTTATAGGGAAAATTTAAAATAAATTTCTCCTAAAAAAAAGTATTATCTTGTCCAGTTTTATTTAAAAAAATGGACTAGTAGTCAAGAAAATTATGCTATTGTGGCAAAACAAATTTTAGCCATAGTAAAAAGTGTATGAAAATTTCAAGGAGATTTATATAATCAGATATTTATAATAAAAATAGACTGTCAAGCTGCAAAATTCATCTTTAATAAAGATGTAAAACATGACGTGTCTACACAAATGTTTGATAGATGACAAGCTTTATTAGCACTGTTTCATTTTAAAATTCATTATAGAAAATGGGACAGATAATAGTTTGCCGAATTTTCTCACTAGAGGATATTTAAGCTCATAGTTTTCCCTGTTTTGTAGAAAAATGAGATGAACCCTGACCTTGTCCTCTTATAGGGGACGAGGAGATCGTGGAAGACATAATAATGTCCTAGCACAACAGGGCAATAAGAAGTTAGTAGCTTCTAATATTTTTAGTTCATTAGCATTATCATCCTCGGGGGTTTCAAGAATAACTGTCGACCATCCAATGTATAAACAATTCATGGATTTTATAAAATCCGAACAAGTATCTAGAGAAGCGCCAACATATGAGGCAATAACTAATGAAGAAGCCATGGATACTATTTGAAGTTTATGCTAAGAATGAGAAAGACAAAGTTATACTTTATCTAGAGAATAATGACCTCCAATGGAAAGATGACCCATGGCAATTAATGAGTCGTTATTTGGACATAGGATCATATGTTGCTACATCATGCAAATCAAGAATGCATAATGAGATAATACTCTCATGTATATAATCAACGGAATTTCAACACTACTATCCTGCTAACACAAATAAAGTTTATAACTTTTCTAAGATAATAATAAAAAAGTTTTATACACCTCAGGAATGGGGAATTAGTACCATGAGTGAAAAGGAGTATATGCACCCTGAACAAAGAGTAATAATTAAGTTTAATTATTGGGATTATATTGAGGGATTTAATAAGCCACTATTATATGAGAATGCTAATAAATAATATTCATGGTTCATATAAATATGTTCAAATATTTTTAACCAGAATTATATTTCGAACTGATTCTGTAAATTGTGAACATTATATGGTCCAAAGATGAAAAATTTGCCAAAAACATACAAGGTATTATAGTCCAAATGGATAAATATCTCCCCTAAAATAATAAAGGCTTAGTAGATATATGTTTTGAAGGAACTAACCTAATGTACATTTTTAAGTAATTTACCATTCTATGGATTATGAGATGAACAGTTGAGGTAATAACCAAACTGAATTTCCTACACTATGAAGAAAATTTCATACAAAGTTCTAGAGTAAATTACTTCAAAATGATCAAGATAATAAAATTACTGGTCAAGAAATAACTGATAAGATTAAATTAGTCATTGAAACTTATAAGCAACAAGATCATATGGGAAAAATTCAAGAATAAGCAAGTCCTTTTAAGTTCTTGTCTAGAAAGCTTTTAATGCAAAATGGTGTTCTGAGCAAAGAAGATATTATTGCCTCCTATATGGCAGAAATAAAGAAAGATTTGAAGAAAAATATGAAAATCGATGTGCCATATAATATGTCTATTTCTACGAAAACATCAAATGATGAAGATCTCTGACTAGCAGGAGAGTCACAATAGGTTGATAGTCTGGGAGGTATGAGTATTGACACATTTCTCCAGCAGTTTCAAAATAATTACATAGAAGACATAGGTGGAGAATACTCTACTAAAAAGGCAAAAGACAAAGGGAAAACAAAAGTATAAGAGATAAGGAGGAATCTTTAAAAAAAGAATCTTTAATAGTAGCTCTTTAATAAGAATCGTTCTTTAATAAAGAAATAGGAGCCATATGTTAGTAGTGACATAAGGAATAATATCATAGTATTTTGTTTTATCTTTTTCATCCTCTATAAAAAGGTCATTTATTTCTCTTTGAAGGTAGGCTTTGGCCACCACCTCTTTATTTTCTATTTTGTACTCTTATTTTTTTCGTATCTTGTAAAAAATTTTTATTAAATAATAACAAAGTTGCTTTCAATATTGGGGATCCTTGACGTTTCTGTTAAGGTACCACTCTCATTTTACTTTAATATTTCACTTTAAAAGATTATTTTGTCTAGTTTTTTTAGCAGAATGAGAGGCTAAACTCCTCTATATTGGGTTACTATTAATAGTATGATAATGAAAGGGACCATTCCGATATTTTTAGGGTAGAATTTGTCAAATCAAAGAAGTTTGTTCATCTGTCCAAGGACCTTTATAACCTTTTCTTAACCTGCCATATGAAGGGGCTAAATCACATGATAGATTTTTATGAAAAGGAGAAATATAACTAAGGCTTTCCAAGAGTCTTTGAAGCTGAGTCCTATCAGTTATAACATCAGAAAATTTAGAAGTAAAATCAATTACCCTTTGAATGGAAATAATCTTCCCTTGATAAATATTATGTACTAAAAATCTTACTTCAGTTTGAAATAAACTCATTTTTCGTTTGATATCACCAAACCATTTTGAACCATAATTTTCTTGAAAATGTTAAGATATTTAACATGCAAATCAAATATTTTAGAAAATACTAAAATCTCATCAATATATACGATGATGAAATTGCCACAAACCAATTAAGGATCATGATTGGTGCTAAGGGGAAGGATCCCAAGCAAGCCTTACTAGAATTCTGCACAAAATCGGACAAAGTTTCTCCTGTTTTAGGCCTATCCAAAATTTTAACTTGTCTATGAATCAACAACACAACTTCAAAATATTCAAATTAAGATACCATATAACTTCTTAGTCTGTTCTCTAAGCAAAACACTAATTCATCTCCAACAATTGAGAGAAATTCAAAATCCATCACACATCTGTTAGACCCCGTAATTAATTCATTCGAAGTAAATCATTCAATTGAAAAAGTTATGGCGAGCATGGCGTATTCTAAATTAAGTAAGCTCGCAGTGCTTAATTATAATTAGAGAGTATATTTTACGTTGGAGTCGGGAGTCCTCAATTGGATTAAAATAGAAACGTTTGGGGACCTAATTGATCAATGGGCTAACTAAGAGCCCTTGGGGTGCAATTTTAATAATTTCATTTTCTATAAATACCCCCTTAGCTCAAAGAAATGAAGAAAACATTTCTCTTGTCTTACACTTATATATGCTATGAAGAACGGAAGAAGAGAAGAAGAGGAAGAAGGAAAGGAAGATTTGCAACAATTGAGGTGAGTTTCTAATTCAAATTGTGTTTCTTAATGCCTCTTA